>VYZP01021951.1:2632-23912 GCA_013400635.1 Hypocryptadius cinnamomeus
TTATTTACTGTATTTTACAATATTCAGAAAAGGTTCACTTTCTTGAAATTTAAATAAAGATAACTTTTCAGGAAACTCAAGATACTGCTTAAACTCTTAGTCATGGACAAATAATATCTAATGAAGTTATGCTACACAATTTTTTATTTTCTCCATCTTCATCCAATTGTTGTTTGCAGATGACATTAACTTATGATAACATTCTTCACAAGCCATTGGCTTGAGTACTTTCTTTATAAATGTGTTTGCTACTTCCCAAGTGTCAGAACTCTCTAAGCTTAAAGTCATTCACAGGAAAGGCTTATATTGTTTCTACCATGCTTCAAGCATATCCTGATATAACTAGGAAACGGAACAGGAGTGTAACTCTGATCTCATATTAAAGCATGCATAGCCACAGGCATTTAAAATCACTGTCATGCTATGTCATAGGAAGAGATAGTACAAGTCACAGGACTTCTTGCTACACTTAACACATTTCTCAAACTACTCCTTTTAGCTCTGCTGTCTCGTTTTTTATCCGTCATCCTGCAACACCATTTGGTAAGGCCCCATGTTTAATCCATGCAGCATACACTGTCCATTTTACAGGTTTTGGCAGAAGATAACTCTAACACGAGAAGGATATCACCTCACTCCAGAATATTGGCACCATAATAAAAAATATTTTCCTCAAAACCTCTCTCCTTCAGAAAGTTATATCTTCAGAGTCAACAGGTCACGCTCCATTTGACATTTTCATTACTCTCCAGCTGAAGTGGATCAGCTACAGAAGAAACTGATTTTCCTTTGGGGTTTTCAGCAGTGTGTTTCAAGCCCTTCTTGTCAAAATACAGAGAAATCTAGAAAATAGAACTCTTTAAGTTTCAATAACAATGCAAATTTAACAATAATTACACTTCATCATTTTAGTGTTTGAATTGTGAGGTTAGAGCTCCTGAGCTGGCAATGTTATAAAATGCTAATGTTAACCCTGCATTTGTCAACACTCAGAGAAGCAAAAGATTTATTTAAAATAGCACTGGTTGTCAATCAGCTCTAAAAAGAGACTTAACAGACATGTCCCTGGCATACAGATATCATTTGCTATAAAGCAAGCAACTTCTCTTTAGCTCACCCCTCAGAAATACCTTGAGTAGCAAAACAGCCTCTAGAATCAAAAGCAGGTTTTGCTCACCTGCAATGACCAGCATGCTTTGAGCAACTTCAGCTGAAGTGCTGTGTTCTCTAGCAACTCCCAGCAGACTGGTACACAAAGCAGATAGATCCTGGCCCCCTTAATGACCTTCAAATGATTTTGCCAACACCTAAATTCTTGAATTTGGCCTGGCTGCAAAGAGGAGCACCTCCCCATTATCGAGTGACCGAGAGAAGGCACTCCAAAGAAAATAAGGGGATGCAAAAATAATCCAAGCAAAAAGCAAAAGCCCGAGCAGAAGTCAGAGTTGAAGCAGTTTATTGAAGCCAGAGCATATGAAGTCCAAGCATAGAAGCACAGGCTACTGAAGTCATTGAAGTCAATTATTGTTCATCACAGATCAGCTTATATACTGTTGCAGCTCCAAGCAGTCACATCCTTAAGTAAGAATTTTCCCACTAGTTACAGACAGCCTATTGTTTGCATTACTTAGCAGTCTTACAAAACTACATGGTTTCAAAAACCTTAATATGCTGAACTTTCCCAGTCTTGTATCTGTTGCTTATCCTATGGCCTGTATCCAACTGAGACCAGAATATCTTGATCCATCAGCTCCACTATGCTCCCTATTCTGTCTCCCATTTGTTTTCCCACAGCCCCTGATAAACACAAAAGGAGGAGAGAAGTACTTCAGCCTGTACCATGTGCTTAACAACTTTCTCATTCCCATATCAACCTTAGCAAAGTAAAGAGAAGAGAACCCTTTTGAATAGTCCTTGCAAGTTGTTTAAATTTTTTTTATTATTATTTAGCATCTAATTACAACCCTTTTTTCAGCCTGTCTGTGAACTTACAAACATTCTCCATTTCTCTGTCCACATATGGTGAGTTCCCTGCCTTACTGTACTGGGGCTCCCTTGAGAGCAAAGCCTTCAAGCATTGCTACAATGCATTCAGCAACAAACCCAGCAGGATACTAATAGGCTGTCTTCATTAACCTTTGCTGATCTAACTGTGCTCTTGTACTTGCACTCTGCACATTTGTGATGTCTCATAAAGATTCATAATAGGAACTTTAATGGCAAAAGAGCCTGTACGCTAAATTGCTTATGCACCAAAAAGGAAGAGTGGCTGCAAGAAACAGTAGAGTTTTTTAATTTTCTCTTGTCAAAGCAGTGGCAGCACTTGAAAGAGCAAACTGAATATAGGAATGGATCAATAGAGGAATGGCGCAGATGATGATTAATGCAGGGAAATGGCTATTTAGGCACAGTAACAGAAGCTGCATTCACCAGGTATCCAAAAAAAAGGCAACATGATCTGAGAGAAAGCCATGAGATGGCATCAGTATTAGCTCATGAGGTATGGAGAGTCCAGCGTGGCATATGCCTTTCTCAAAACATTGCTGTCATCCCTCATAACACACCACGCAAGTGAGAAAATTGAGTTGCTACCAACAGAGATAATTTTTGAGGTTAAATACCTTGCCTTTAAGATACTTGTGTAATTTAAACTCCATATCAGATTTTTCAAATACTGCACTCATAAAAGTTGACTAGGTGGAATTCAAGGTAACTTTCAAGCCATGAAGAAGGATGATCAGGGCAACTTAGAATTTTATATATTTTATATATAAAACAATAAAATCTCTTTCTCACTTTTTTAAGCAAACATCCCATACAAGTTTGTCTCTTAGTTTCTCACTCTTCTTAGTGTGATAATGAAAAGTCTGTAGGTTACAATGTAAATTAATTAATACTACTTGATTACTTGTTTGATACAAAGGGAAGAAAAACAAGAGCTATGATACAGTTCAAAGACACAGTGAACAATAAGTAGACAGCTACAGTTGAATGAACATAAAAGCTAATTTAAGATAGCTATGTCAATAAAAACAAGGAAGATACTTTCAGAGCCATCAAAGATGTGTTCTGTAGGTCAAACATCATGATGACGAATTATTAGCATTAGCTTATATTGAAAAAAGAGAACAACAGAATAAATTTTGATATTCCCTCTTTCTATTAGGCATTGGGTAACTTTCTAACTTTCATTTCAAGGAAACTCAATAGCTACTCTCAGCTGAAAGCAGTACCCTTGCCTTAGACCATGAGGAAAATTTAACCACAGGTCTCCTTAGTTTAATCAAAGTTTGCAGAAGCCTAACTGCAATGTGCAAGTGGGAGAAAAAAGGTATAAGCACATAAAGTCTGCAAAACCTAGCAGATGGGGACAGAATTCAAGATTCAATAAGTATTTACTATTTCTGCTTTGTTGAAACAAAGCAATCCAAAACGTTAGCAATTCATGTCATGTTCCTGCACTGATTGCCACACCTTCTGAAAGCACAAGTACTCCTCTAAACAATGGAAAAGCTTCATAGCTCATCAATAAACATGACACAGCAGCTTGACAGAAATTTAGCCACAACACGTTCAATAACTTCAATGGAATCAAGCAAAACTTCACATTACCCTTTAAAAATGAACTGAAATAAAAGAAAAACCTCTCCAAGGGTCAAATGTTTTAAAGGCTTTGCTATACACCTTTGTTATGAGGGATGACATGGTGTGGAATACAAAAATATTTTTAAATGGTAGTCTTTTTGTGGCTGTTTCTCTAATTTTTGTACATTGTATGAATAGTTAGTAGATTATTAATAGTTAGTAGATTATGAATAGTTTGTACATTATATGAATAGTATTTTCACTGTTGAGGAGGAAGGACCATATTTTCTACTAATTACAGATCTTCATAGATGAAAAAGATTACAATCATTTGTAACTAGTGATCTGGAGTGTTGTTTCTCTTTCATTTCAAAACTCAGACAGGAATATTCAAGATCTAAATTACCTTTTGGTTACTTTGGGCTTATTAACACAATCCCACACCCTCCCACACCTCCCTCAATGCTGTAAAAATTGATTCATTAATTTTTAATCTAAAAACAATTAATGTAAGATGTGAAAGGTTAAGGTTGAGATAAGGTGTGATACAAAGGGGATGGAAAGCACCCTGATGAGAAGCTTTTGCAAGCCAATTGGAGATGGCATTGTTTTGCTATGGATGAAGGGGCTCATTATCCCAAAGATAATTGCCCAGATGCCACACCGGTGAGGTCACACAAAACGTGGCTGTGATTGCTGAACCAGTATTGGAGCTAATTAACAGTTAAGGCTGCAGACAGCCATTCTGTACAGACCCCCACTTAGATGCACAGCCTTCCCATCCCATCAGTGTTAAGCATTAGGTCACACTCTTTTTGCTGGTGAGTGAAAACATCATCCCACCCATCAGAAGAATAAACATTCTGGTGTTACTTTTACAGCATTAAAATTCATCCTTTCAGTCATCTTGTACATACTGAGGGTCATCAGTCATTTTTATCCCCATATCAATTAATGATTTGGCATCTCCTTTCTTTAATGCACAAAAAGCTGTATCACAAGAGTAAACCTAAAGTTATAAAAAAGGGCTACCTCACACTAAGAGGAAGCAACATTTTAATTTTCCATCATGACTATTTTTTCTGCTGTCTCTCATTCTGGATTACATTGCTTACTTAATAAGATGAAAGCATGAATTGACACCTATTGGTGCTTTCAGAGACCAATCTATTTTTCAGCCACACATACTTTACAGGGGTGGTTTAGTCAATAATACAGCAGTAAATCTACATTTACAAACTTACAGGCCTCTGCAGACTCTCCCTTGATTTTAGTGGGTATTTCAACACAAGCATCCAAGTGGAGGTCACTGAAGCAACAGGGGATTTTCCATGACAGCAGCAGGCAGGCCAGATAGGTAGTATTGAAATAATCTTTTCCAGATGCTTTAATTTCTTCCAGCTTCTTCGACTGACATCTGATATGTTCTTAACACCTTGAAAAGCAGCCATTGAAACTTGACAATTCTGCATTTCTGTAACAAAATTGAGAGAAGTTTCAACTTTTTGCCCTTGTAAATTCAAGTTAAGCTTACTATACCTTTATAGTCAAGAAATACTTAATATAATTTAAAAATTTGGATTACCTTGGAAAAGAATGGGTACGTTTTCCCTTTCAAAGTTGGTTACATTTAACCAGAAGAATCAGAATAAATCTCTAAGAGAAAGTAAATTATTCTGGGGGTTTTTGTGTTTTTTCGCCAAGGGGAAAAGATTTTGCTTCTAAGCTGTTGTGAGACAGTACCTTTCCTACTTTTTTTTTCCCTCATTTCACTCACTGAACCAATAAAAAAGCTGTCTTGATCCCAGACTGCTAGCTTTATTCTCTGAATCATTTAACCATTACAGGATCTCTTTTCCAAGACTGATGTCATTCCTACACAAGGAACATGTAAAAGCCTGAATCCCAGAATATCTAAGGTTGGAAGGGACCCCAGTGTGTCATCTGGTCTAACCTCCCTGCTCAAGCAGGGTCATCCCAGAGCACTTGGCACAGGATTGTGTCCAGATGGTTCTTGACTATCTCCAGTAAGAGAGACTTCACACACTCTCTTGGCAACCTGTTCAAGTGCTTGGTCACCTGCACAGTAAAAAAGTTCTTCTTCATATTCAGGTGGAATTTCCTCGGCATCAGTTTCTGCCTGTTGCCTCTTGTCCTATTGCACAGCACCACCGAGAAGAGCCTGCTCCATCCTCTGACCTCTGAGGAGGTCCCCTCTCATTTCATGGGTGAACAGGATCAGCTGCCTCAGCCTTTCCTCATAAGAGAGATGCTCCAGTCCCTTCATCACCTTTGTCATCCTTCACTGGACCCACTCCATGTCTTTTTTGTCCTGAGGAGCCCAGAACTGGACACATCACTCCAGATGCGGCCTCACCAGAGCTGAGCAGATGGGCAGGATCACCTCCCTTGACTGGCTGGAATGTTCTTCCTAATGCACCCCAGGACACCGTTGGCCTCTTGGCCACAAGGACACTGCTGGCTCATGGACAGCTTGGTGTCCACCAGGACCCTCAGGCCCTTCTCTGCAGAGCTGTTCCCAGCAGGTCACCCCCAGCCTGTGCTGGTGCAGGGATAGGTCATTCCTCCCCAGGGGCAGGACTCTACACTTGCCTTTGTTGAATTTCAGTTGGTTCTTCTCTGCCCATGTCTCCAACCTGTTGAGGTCCTTCTGAATGACATCAAATGTAGAGAGGCCTGCTTTCACCTAACGTCCATCTGCGCCCTGCTTTACTCTTGCCTGCCACTTGGAATTTCTGCCATCCCCTGCAGTTTTTTAAATCCTTGTTTCTTTTCAGAAGGCTCGTGTTACACAGAGGCTAATACAATATTTCTTCTCTTAGCAAATAATGTTAAATAAGTTCAGTTTTTGCTTTGGGTATGTCTTTTCCCCCTGTACTTCTCTCTAGTTTTTTTGTCAGGTTTGCTTATCATAAATATGTATCACTTGGGCTAAGATTACCTAGTTTAAAAGCTAGACATGCATTTGAATATGTATATTATACATACATAAATATATATATGTATTTAAAGGAGTGTTACTTTGCATTCTCCTTACAATGATCTGTCAGGTTTTTCTGAGCATATGAAGGTAATCAACAGATTCCACTCTTTGGAAAAAAGTCAAAGGCAAGTCGTATAAATGGTTAGTGACAGCAAAGCAAAAATAGAAAGAAATCCAAGAATGAACGTCTGGGAACCTATAAAAGCTGTCACAGAATGGCTGCAAATGGGTAAAACCTACACTGGAAAGAAAATACAATGATAATATTTGTAGGGTCTGCAAGAGGACTCCATACAACATAAATCTAACTGGAGTAAACTTCCAAAGATTAAGAATAGCTATTTTGAATACACGGTAGGAGTAGGGAATCTTTTGGGTATCTAAACCTAGAAATGACAGCTTTCAAACAAACCCCTAACTGTAAAATTGTCATTTCTTCTTTTTCACATATACATGTGTTTTTATGCCTTTGCTTTTTCCACAGTTCAAAGACTGATTTATTATCAGAAGAAAACCTGTAAGAAAGGCAAAAAAGCAAATGCAGGATTCATTCAGGCTCTGCTCTAGTTCCAGTCCTGAGATCCCCCATCTCACTAAAATTATTCTGTATGTTTGAGCTTTAGAGGTTCTGGAGATTTTTACCTGGAATAGATAAAAGATAGAAGAAGAGAGCAAACTCAAGGCCTGACATAGGGAACATGATACTGACTTCAGATTTTTAAATGCCGATTCAGTGCTTGCCAGTCCAACTTACTAAATAATTTCTAGCAAGAATCTAATTTATTCATATACTGCTCTAGAGTGCACAGTGTCTGATTCATAAAGGTGTGAATCTTTTGAAAAGTCTGCTTTTAAAAAAGTTATTTGAATTTTTTTATGGAAGGGCCCAAAATGTTTTAATCATTGAAGCAGCCTTCTGAAAAGAAATCAAGTTTGGGTTTAAAGGTATAAGCATATTGGCTATGCAAAGCTCTAGGTTTTACCTGTTTTCATGTTATTATGTATAACATTACACCACTATAATCTAATATTCTGTTATGGTGTCACAAAACAGGAAAAAAGAGCAAACTGATTACAGATCAGCAGGAACATAGGAGCTGAAAAGGCATTACAGCATATATAACGTATATTGAAAACTTGAAAATACTGGAGTCCTGGATTTGCTTGAAAATGAGAGCAAACATTTTACAGATGTATCAGTTCAATGTATAAAGAACCTCCAAAGCAGACAAGAATAGGAAGGAAAAGGAGGGATCTTCAAGTTTTAATGTGAACCCATCTCTAGTAACAGCTAGTTAAGGTGGACTTGCACAGCAACAAGATGGAGCAATGTAAATACTTTTAAGGGGAAATTTGGAGTGATTAATTTTTTTATCAGTAACAGAAATGAAATTCACAGCGCTGTGATGCTAGGAAACTATACAATAGCATCTTACTTGTTCAAGCATGTGCACACCATGGAAGAACGACTGGAGAGCAGCAAAGATGGGGAACAGAAGGTCTGTTAAAAGAAAAACCACAACATGGCCCTGAAGAAACTGAACGTGAGCTTGACATTCTCTGCTTCCAGTCACAGTTTTGCCTGCAGTGCAGATAGATGCTTAAATTCTTGACAACTTGCCTTTTAGCACTGTGATGACAGAAGTTTGCTGCTTCTGCAGATGGTGAAGTTGGCACCTTTGAAATAATTTAACTTACAATCATTAAAATGTAATAAATAATAAAAATTAATATAAATACATTTAATAAATTAAAATAAATTTTAGAATTTAATATCTTAATAAAAATAATTATACCTGCTAGGTCTCATAAACCAAGTCCACAAATATAAAACACACAATTGTCATCTGTCCCATCAGAAGGTGAATGAGGCTACATAAACTAAAATTACATCTTTCACCCTCCTCACACTACACAGAGATGCCTATTTTGAGGACCTATCATAAAGTTGGCTCAGTAATAAGTAAAGAGGTGCTCTGTTGCTTCCAAACAGTATGACAACTCATACGGTGTTTCTGTCCATCGTATATATTTTACATTTATTCTCTATAGGGTCAAAATGTGATCCAATATATGTTTCCCTGGTTGAAGTACCTTAATGATACTTGAAGTGGATGTTAAAGACAATACTGAAACACATGCTCATATGTCTGCAGTGTAGGAGTCTGTTCTGCTACAGTGATTGGATTACAGTTTAGATAAGCATTAGTAAAGATAGTGTTACAGTTGGCAGAATATTTGCTGCACAAAAAGAGTACTTTGAATGCAAGAAATGTATATGCAAGAAATTATACTGAATTACACTGGAAACAAACTTCAAGGGACTATTGGTATAGCAGAGCCACGGGAATGAAAGTCCATTTGTATCCCTGCTTGGCTAGTTTTGGACAACTTGAACAACTGTATGTTTATATTTATAGACAAAATATACTGTTCAACAGCAGTGGTTCGTGGTAGCACATAGACTCTACTAATGAGGATATATATTACTGCATTCATTTTACCACTTTATTGCATGCTGCTTTAAATTTTGTTTCTGTTTACTAAAGATGTACAAAATCACAAGATGTTAGGAAACTATTTTGAACTTAGTAAAAGAGGCTGTACAGATGATAAAGCAAATTATCACTGAAAAGTAGCAACTAATTTTTTTTTTTAGAAAAAGGTAAAACATTCAAAAAGTTCCACAACTTATAATAGCAGATACAATGGTAAGCCACTAGAACATTCTGGGTCCAAGTCCCTAAGGCAGCAATAAACGCTTACCACAAGCTGTCCCTAAATTGTTGAATGGAGTCATGTGGATGCTCTGTGATGGCAAGCATGCACATCTGGACTATGACCTAGGTTTATTAATTTTTTCCTGTTTTTTCTAGATTGAATATACCATATAGTCTCTCTGATATTCACTATCCCTCTCTGTCCTCTCCAATTCATGCAGCAAGCAACCAACTATCTATCACCCTTCTACCCCACCTCTGTCATATATTGGGGCCTGGCTCTCCCATTCTGCTCACAGAGACAGCAAGATTTGCTGACTTCTTTACCTGACAGGCTCAATTTACACTATTTATTCTTTAAAAATATATATATCTTTGACTCAAGACAGCAGCGTCTCTGAATGTACCAGAACATCATGGCTTTGAAAGGTTCTTACACACTACACAGATAACTTGAACTACTACAGAGGTGCACTTTTTGGCAACACTACTAAACTGAGCAATTTTCTGAGCTTTAACACTGTTAATGTTGGTGGCAGGGGGAAAGGGGAAGACAGAAATTGCTCTTCTGTCTCAATTCTAATTCTATGGCATCCTGAAACAACTGTGCCTATTTCTTTCCTAGGATACTTGCTTCCCAGTGAAAAATTAATATGTTTCTACCCCAACCTGTTCGACAAGTATATGCATTTGAATAGGGTAAAAGTCCAGGAGGGATTCAAAAGCCAGGAAATGGAAATCAAAGACATTTCCACTGAGGGGAGGGAAGGGGAAGGGGTCAACAGGAAACACCAAGTAAACCAACAACAAGCCCTCCCAGTTTTCCTGAACAGTGATAAAAGCAATAGGATCAACAGTGGGGTTTCTGAGAAGCAATCTGGCATTTCAAAGTAATCCCTCTCTTGTTCTCCACAGGACACTGGTCTTCCTTGCAACAGCAGAGTATAGAAGGATACACCTTTTTTGGGCTGAGAAGCTTCCAGGTTTTTCCAGAACCACAGCCTGCTTCATTTCTATATAGAAGCAGTTGTGGTATTTGAACCCAAATTAGGTTTTTTTTTACAGTACCTCAAGGAAAAGAAATGATGGTAGCACCAACCACTGTATTATCCCTGATATAACTCCAGTCACATTCCCTTCACTAGTGTTCAGTTCTCTTACTACCCATAACACCCACCATAATCTTCAAACCATGCCATGCAAATCCAGGCTCCATGCTTAGGTCACCAGTGATAATGCAATCTGATCCAAAGAAGCAGTCTGGCCTCAGTCAGCCCTCCTCTGCTCTTCTCTGAACCCTTTCCTCTCTTCCTCTTTTGCCCGTGCTCAGTTCAGGAAGCACAGCACACTGCCAGTCTCACTGACCAGCACAGAAGGAGGTTTGGAAAGGCTGTACATGGCACCAGGCAAACATTAACTGGTCTATGCACAGCCTGGCTGGAAAGAGGAAGAGAAAAGCAACGCTCAAGGAAATTAACTCAGCCTGCCTGGTTATGTAAGTGCCTGTTGCCCAGGGTATGCTCCTCTACATGAATCACTTACATTCTGTCCTGTCTTTTTTGCTGCTAGCACTGATTAAAATTCCTTTCCAACTCTTCTTCACCCTTCTTTTGAATCAAAGTCATCTCATAATAACCTCAGCAAATGCTACCACCACACTGCAGCTATTTTTTCTTCAGACAAAGCTATTTGCCCATTTTATTCCAAGTAGTTTCACAGTAATGGAAACGCCATTCAGAGATGAATAACTTAATCCTTCCTCTTAACAGCCTTCCCTATCTCTTCCATTTGATTTGGTGTCTTTGCCAGGTCAGTATATATTTAACAGGTATTTTTGGGGGTAAAGACCTTATTTTCTAAAATATTTTTACAGTAGTTAGACAAAATTATGCTTTTTTAATTGCTTTGATGTCAAGGATAGTGTTATGGACAAGAAGTTAATTTAAGTCATTACAGCCTGTCAACCAAGATCTGTTCACTTTGACTTTTCACACAATTACACTTTTTTAATATTTATAGCATAAAGTATATAAAGAAACAAATTGATGGGATTAACAGCATAGAGCAATTGCTGATTTTCTAAGCTCTAAAGCAATGAGTATAGAGGACAAGAATGAGATAGTATATTTGAAGAAAGGCTATCCAATATAATTGTTTCAAATGTAAGTATATTGCCATTTACTGGTCAGTCTCACCTAAATCACATTAAAATTTTATTAAAAGGCATTACTATTTTGGAATTTAGTGCTCCTGATAAAGGACAAACTGGTGTGATACCTATATCAGTCACATATGTGTCTGTCTTGTGCACACTGTAGAATTTAGAAATCTAATTTAAGGAGAGATCTGCTACATTTGGTGTCAGACGTCTAACACAGCTCTGTTCAACACAAGTAGGCACACAACAATCAGCAGCCTGTTCCAGAAACTCCTAGGGGGACAGTTGGCTTTACCACCCCATGCAAATGTAACAAGAAGTAACTACCAGTATATGCCAGGTATTTCTCTTAATGCCAGAAATATACATATATGTATGTCAGCTTAAAAGGAATGTTAAGGTGTCTTTGTGGATCATTTCATTCTTATGATCTCCCTGTCATAAGGGCATCACAGTTACCAGGTGATACCAAGGTAATTAATTTCCACAAATTAACACTGCTCTGTCTGTTGCCTATTCCTTGGTCAGGCCAGCTAATTCATATCTCCTGTATTTTTTTCCTTCTGGAAGCAGCAGAAACTGCTACTTTTGAACATGGGGCTGTCTGGAATAACAACCTCACTCAATGCAATGGCCACATCTCAAGACACTCCTGCCATTCATAGTCTCTCTTTTCTATTGCAGGTACTTCTAGCCTCATTTTTATGGATTAAGGGTAGAAACCAAGATCCCAAAACATACCAAGGTTTGGTTTGATTTGCCTTCCTTGCCTCAATCTATACCTGCAATTCCTTGCTCACCCAGACATTTGTTGTTTGGTTTGTTTTTATTATGGAGCCATTTTTTGTTTTCAATTTCTATTTGAACGAATGTCACAGACGATAAATCACACTCCACTGTCCCCATCCTGTAATTTAGCAGAGTTAAGAAGAGATCACAGGTTTAACCTACATACTTCTTTAGTAGGCAGTCAAGTATTCTGACGTCCATTTCCACCAAATTATTATGTATAAACTCATAGACTTTACATGCTACACCACTGCAACCTCATAGATTCTTGACTGGTGCATTCTCTAATACTACTACAGCTTTTTCCCAGGAGTGGCCCAATTTTTTGGAAAAAAAAATTCTTTTTAACCTCAGCATTATCAGATTTAGAAGTTACAAGTCCATTTTCACACAAACACATTTTTTTTTAGTTTTTCTAACTTTTTAAAAATATTTCTGTCACATGTTTCTTTTTATCATAAAAAAGATAAAAAGAGAGAAGCAGGTTCCACTAACAGTGCCACCTTGTACAGGTAGCACTGCCAGATACATGAAGTGCTCCAAAACTAGTAACACATAAGACAACACCAAACAATATTGGTGTTTGTTGTAATATAATGCTTGCAGATATGATAGAAAACAAAACACTACTTAAACTGTGTCCTGATTATTTTCCAGAGAGCTCCAACTCTGAATGGGTCTCTTCTTGTCCTCATTCTTCTTCTCAGATTTTTTTTTTTAGTTTGTTTTCTCCCTTTATTTTGTATGAGCCAATAACCACTTAGCCACAGATTGGCAGAGGGAGTCCATTCCATTCAGTGTCTGTGTTTTAACCTCTCAGCTTTTCACCATCAGGGCGTCTGTGCTTCAAAAGTCTAGTTGGCTTACAGCAGGATGGCTGTGACGTAACTCTGCCACCTCAAGCTGATTCACTAGCACTTGTCCCCTGATACCACAGGTATTAATGCACTGCTGCACCCAGTAGAAGCAGAGAATTATCACTACTGATGACTTTTGGATCAATTGAATCAGACTAACCATATGGATAATTTCAGCTCTCTTCTCAAACCTGTAATAATTACTGCTTTTCAATCAGTCATTGCCAGCCAGCTGCACTGAACTAGAGTTCTGTGACTGGCTCCTAATTAATTCTCCTTAAAATAATTGTCATTTCTGAGTAAATAACAATCAGGATCAGATAGATTAAAAGAATTTTCCTTTCCATGCCCAATTACCAGCATAAAAAAAAATACTAGAGATACTTGGCATATCTTGCTCAGAACAAAAAGCTGGAACACACGTTACCATCTATAACAAATGCCACTTGTTTATACAGAGCAAAGCTTTCTCAACCCAGAACTCTGTCTCTTTCTTGAAGAAAAGCTACCTCCAGCACATCAATTAGCACAGGGTAATTCAAGTTCAGCCAAGTTAACATGAGGGTTTTTTTACAAAGAGGAGAAGAGCCAGATTGAAAGGCATTTTGAAGGTAATGTACTTGTTAACATGCAAAGGTTGCAGGCAGATATGGAGAGATCTTTGATTTACATCTTGCAGCATTTTCATTATTAAATGAAATTATTTCATGAAATAAAATACTCCACACAAAACCAAGGAATACTCACCAGGCTCTAAAGTAGTAGCCTATCCCTGCCAGTAGCTGCTTTAAGTTTTATACAAAAGTCAGTCCACAAGCCCTTTCCTGCTGGCTCCCAATCACCCTGATGTATGGCACAGAGGGGCTGGGTGGGGTGGCTTGGCAGCACCCTGGCTCCAGAGGCACCCACACCCACAGTACAACCTGTGCGTTAACTTAAGGCAGAGCAGGGATTTGGGTTCTGTTCCCCTCGCCACATCAATTAGGTATATAACAAAACAGGGTTTCACAGAACCATACGGAAGTTTGGGTTGGACCTAGAGGGAACCTTAGTGATCATCTACTTCCAACCCCCCTGCCATGGGCAGGGACACCATTTACTAGACCAGGTTGCTCAGAGCCCCATCCAAACTGACCTTGGACACCTCCAGGGATGGGACAAGTACAGTTTATCTGGGCAACCTGTTTCAGTGCCTCACCACCCTCACAGCAGAGAACTTCCTCCTAATAATCTATTCTAAACCTCCTGTCATTTAATGTGAGCAGTTTAAATAATCATAAATATATACAACAGTATATATTTTTATCCATCTGCGTGCATGCTTTGACGCAGAAGCTGCCCAGCAGCCCCGCACGACCAGCGGGGCTGTCACGCCGGAGGCCTCGGAAGGTGGCGGGGGAGGCTGCGCTGAGGCGCCGTTCCTGGGGGCACATCGCCACCTAGCAGCGGCCCCGCGCAGCCTGCAGCGCCCGGCAGAGCCGCCGAAACGGGGTTAAATCAGCCCTCCGAGCACACCGAGCCTGCCCTGCTGCTGCAGCCCTGGACGGTGGCAGGCGCAGGCAGGGGCGGGAGGAAGGGCAGGGTGGCAGCGGGCCCCGCGCCTGCCCCGCCGGCCAAGCCCCGTGCCCGGCCTGGCAGTCCCCGCAGAGGGCAGGTCCTGGCGGGCCGTGGCAGCGCCCTTGCCCCTCGGGTGTTTGCACAGCACTTGGCAGCACCCAGCTCCTCCAGCACCCGCCCTCCTCGGGGACTGATGTGTCCCCGGGTGAATCTGTTCCTACACTTCAGTGCCCTGGACTATCTCACGTGGGGTGAGATGGTGGCATCAGCCTCCCTTTTTCACCACAACCCAGTGAACAGGCCCCGCTGTAAGATAACTTGTGGGCAGCCGCTCTCCTGGAAAAATCTCAGCAATTCAAAGTTCCTTGGATTACTTTCTTGGTTTCTTCATTGTGTGGCTCGGAGTGCCAGACCCTGGCGTCGCCGCCTCTCCCAACACCAGCCAGCCTCTCCCTACAATTAGCCGGTGTCAGGATGTGGCTGTGGAGACACACGCCTCTCGCTCCCATCTGCAGGGTGGAACGGAAGGAGTTTTGGTGTTTGCATCTTGAGTGCCTCCAATAGATAGACGTAGCTGGGGTAAAACCACACACTAGTTGAGAAAGAGGGCTGAAGGGATGAGGAGGAACTCAGCAGGTAGAGAAGAGAATAATTTCAAATATTATGTCAAGATGAAATAATTATTAAACTCTTTTAACCATCCTTTGTGGTCATTTTTGCATATGAGCACACAAGTAAGAAAGACACATTCAAGGATATTTTAAAAGTATCTTTGAGGTGGGATTAGGAATATTTTCTTCATGAATTTCCTAGGCCAAAAGTATGGAACTTTGCTTTCCAAATTACATATCTTATATCTTGCAAGGTTTAGGGTTTTCTCCCACATTTCACACTACCACTTTCTAAGAAGTGAGGACTTTTGGGGACATCAGTACCAAATTGAGTTTAACATTATACTGTTAAAAAGTGCTACAAGTTTTCAGTACCAAACAACTCTTTTCAGTATTATTCAGGAATAGTGAGCTTTTCCATTATAACAAAATATTAGATAAAGGAACAGGATGTACTATGTGGAACCAACTGTATTTCCTTGTAAACCAGACTGAAATTGTTTAAAGTTTTTCAGTGAGGACACCAGCTCAGTCATTTACCCCTACAATGCATGACAGGAAAAAAAACAAACAAACAAAAAAAAAGGCAGTTATTTTAATCAATTACATCCTCTATCAGCAAGTCACCTACAGGTCCTAGAATAAAGAAATGAGAATGCATTCACCAGGAGGCTAACATCTCACAGCTGACTGCTGAGACTGAAGTGAACAAATTCTTTTGGAAACCTGAGCAAACCTGAGGTCAAAGGCACCCCTCACTGATTTAGTGTGCAGTACTGTACACTGACACTAGCTACTGTTTGCTCTATAAGCCACCTTCAATAGCACACAAGCAAGTTCTCTGTTACAGAACCCTTACACAACTGAACAGTTTGTTGAGCAACACAGTGGTGCTTAGAATTACCAAGCTGCATTGCAAATATTTATTTCAATGTCTCCTCCAAAATGCATTTTAAAAAGAACCTCTTTGAAATTGCAGAGTGTCTCTATTGACCTTTCTCCAATACATTTCTAGAAAGTGTGACACAGCTAAAAATAAAATAACTTCAAATTACAGCTGCGGCTCTGCCCCAAAACTGTGTGTACAGAAAGTCATCTCTTCCAACAGTAGAGGAAGTTATTTCATACCAGACACAGATTTATTGCAGGCAACATTTGGGGGTTTATCTTTATCATGCTCTCTCACATTTCAGTACCACTACACATTCTTTTAAAAATATGCCCCAGAAAGGTGGAGTCAAATATATGAATAAGGTTGAGATAATTGCATGCCTATATACAGAAGAATATACAAATGGATGGATGTATTCCAAAACAGCATTAGGAGAACAATAAATTGTGAGGCTAAATGCATCTAGAAATCTGCAAGGTAGCGGTGCTGACAGACATCACTGGTCCAAAACCACATCATAGCTATAGCATTATTTGAGGTTGCAGAATGTGATCCTTCATTCCACAATCCTTACAAGTGAGTTCTTGAATTGTCCAAGAGAGATGAGTGCTTTTTACATATCATTTCAAGCAACAAATGTACAGCAGGCTTGGCTGTCACAGCAGGGACAGCTCCCTGAGACCCTGGCTGCAGCATTCTGTGGTTCAGTAATGGAACTGGCTCTAATCATCTCTGTCAGTGCTGCCCAGACAAAGGTGGTGCCCCTTCAGGCAAAATGCCCAAGTCTGACCCACTTTGCTCCCTGCTATCTGAAGTTCAATAAGCATTGCTTATTTCAACAAAGCACGTAGCTATTTTGGATATCAAAGTCATAGGACTTAGAAGGTTATTTCTTGTGGCCTTTCTTTCCCGGCAGTTATACATGGGACGTGTCTACTCTGCACAAAAGCTAGCAGTGCATGCATCCCTAAATCAGCCCTGGCACCAAAAGCAATGCAATAACGTCCTCACAGCACTCTGTCAGACTAAGTAATGCAGATAATGTGGGAACAATGCTTCCAGAAATCAGGCAAGTATCTTTGCAGTGTCAGGTAGACAGTAGTTTACTCATAGCAGGTGTTATTACTCCACATCCAGTCTGGCTGTAGAGAAGACAGCCTCCACAGTAACTTTTCCTTTCTCAGATAAACAGAACACTCATAACACTTTATTCTCAGTCTCTTTCTGTGAGAGTCAGTAAATGCACTGCATATTTCTAGGGGATGAAAACTTTCATAATTATAGGAAGTTGCTTCTCTACAACTGTCCCAGTAATTGCACAGTGCTTCATTACACAGTGTAGATTCATTCCCATCATTATTTTCATGAAATAGAGAGAGCTCCCTGCACACTAAATCAAGACAAGCTTTGTTAGGTAGGGGTGCTTGGGGATGATTTCCTTATCTGGGTCTTCATATGCCTCCATGTCCCAACAGACATCTTTCTAAGCAGCAACCAAATTATTAGTACATAACTTATGCTTCATTAACATTACTCTGCAATTTACCAATATTAAATGTGGATCAGAGTGATTTTCTTGTTTCTTCTAGCTAGCATGACCTTAATTATTCTGATATCATTTCCCAATAGCCTGTGTCATGGTTTTAAGCACAGCTGGAGATGAAACACCACACAGCCACTCACTCAACCCCTCCTTTCTTCCCCCCTCATCCCAGTGGAATCAGAAGGAGAACAGAAGTAAAACTTGTATGTTGAGATAGGAATAGATTAATAATTGAAAATAAAGATGAATACAATAATAATGCTAAATGTTAGTAGCAATGATAATAAAACGGGGGAAAAAACACCAACTGATGCACAATTCAATTGTTCAGCACCTGCTGACCAATGTCAGACCTCCCTTCCTGAAACCAAACCCTGGTCCCCACTTTCAGGGGAAAATTCCCTCCTGTTTATACACCAGGCATGACATTATATGATGTGGAATATTCCTTTGATCAGTTCAAGTTCCAGATATGCTCCCTCACAGTTTGTCTTTTTGCATTCAGAGCATGACACAGAGAAAAAATGTCCTTGGCTGAGGATAAACTGGACTTAGCAAAAAACCAAAACACCAGTGTGTTATCAACACCATTCTCATTACAAATCCAAAACACAGCACTGTAACAGCTCCTGAGAAGAAATTAACTCTACCTTAGCTGGAACCAGGACATCCTGTTATACTGGAGATAATTGGCTATAGCAACTTCATGTCTAAGCCTTCACTTTTCCACCAATTTACTGCATTAATTTTCAGCAAACTCTGTCCTATTGTCAAAGATTGCAGCATCTGGAAAATAGGAAATATACGGCAAAAAAAAAAATTACCAGGCATGATGACTTATTTAGTTGTAAGAGTATCTGGTGAGTTTATCACAAGGAAATAAAAACAAGTAACTTATCACAATACCACAACAAGTAACTTATTTGTGATCCTTTTTCTCTTCAGTGCAAGAAAAAAATTCTCTGTATACCTTATTGCTGGTAATTATTTTTTTTCCTTTAGCAGCAAACGTGAGGTATATTGTTCAATTTAACCTGTATTTTTGGCTTGTGTGAAAGTCTTAAGACTCTTTGCAATGTCATAATTACCTAGGCCCTAATATAATTCTGTTCTCTCAATTAGATTTTCCAATGCCAAGTTTTCTTGCCAGATTTGTAGGTAGCTAATGTAGCTCTGAACTTTCCAGTGGCCTTTTGTTAACTTCTTGCAACCACCTATTTTCTCTAGGCCATATGTTCCCCTTAAAATTCATGTCCTGTAACAGTAAAAAAATTGTCTGCAACTATTTACAGCTCATCATTCTGGTCCTCCACCAGATTTAAGTGAATTTCAACAGTAGAAGTTCTTGTTGCCACATTTTCCCATCTTTGGAGTTTGTGTTAATTCCTTTCATGTTCCAGTGTCACTCAGTGCTCAGTCAGTGGAGATCAGATTTCTCTGGTGAGGCTAGAGAAACAATCTGTCCATGTAGGGGAGGGAGCTATTGGAAATCAAGAGAAAAAAATATTGATATGAAAATGCAAAATTAATTATCTGAAATAAATAACTTGAATGCAGCATTGTCAGCATGAACAGAAAATAGTTCATGTTATCTAAATGAAACACTTAATTTAGCTGATCTACGGACTTTCTGGAGTCAAGAGAAAGAAGGTCTTTCCATGTGCAATTCAGGAGACACCATAGATCACCCACCAAACCAGCCTTTTTCTGCTCAGTGAAGGCAGAGACCAATGTTGCTAGCTGACGAATTTAGTTCTCAATGACTGGTAAAGCTGAAGGATACAGAAGAGGATCTAAGCTCTAAGGATACTGAAGAGGAGGGGAATTGTGGAATTTAATGGTGAAACAAGAATCACAGATAAAAGAGGCTTGAGATGATGCTACTGGATACTTAAAAGAATTCCTTATGGACATGTCTGTAAAGTACAGACTGCTCCACACTCCAGCCTTACTGGTGACACACAGAGGGAACAGTCCCTACCAGCACGGTATTTTCATATTTGGTGGGAGAACCCAAGTGCACATGGCTGGTCTCCCCTAATTTAGCAAGCACTAGAAGTTTGAGAATGACTGTGTGTTCCAGGTAGGTCCAGAGACCACAGAGTAGCAGCAACATTTGGGTAGAGTGAAGAATCATTCACTTGCCTACCCACATACCAAGCAAGTACTGCTACTGCATCATCTCTAAGGTGTGAGAGCTAGATTTCAGAACAAATACAGATTTCTAACACCTGATCTCATTTTATTATAACAGAATCCAACAGCAACCACTCCTGTAAGCTTTAATTCTTGTCTTTCTAGAATTGCAGCATGGTGATCCTCCATTTTAGGCATCTGTGGAAGTAAGTATTAAACACTACACTGAAACAGTGCAGAAAACTTTACCACACTGTAGAGACAAGTGCCTTTAACATTGTTATTTTATGTCATTAAAGACTACTAACCAAGAAGAAACAAAAAAGAATAGCCATCTTCCTTTCATTGATTGTCTTATTAGCAGAAAATTTACAATGCAAGACGATGAAGACTCTTGTAATATTAGTCATTTTTGATACAAGATTAATAAAAGGAGTGTAAGATTTCTCAGATGTTTATTTTTCATATGATAACTAAACTCATAGTAGATGTATGCTTTCAGTCCTAACTACAATAGCCTATTACATTAATGACATCATTGCTGGTAACACAGAAGATACTATTAATATAGTGTTATTATGTCATGTATCATCATTCATATGCAAATCATTCTGCTTGAATCCAGTAAAAAAACATTTAGGATTGAAACATCAGTAATTTAATGAGGAACATATACACAAGATCTTTCCCCCAAAAATCAATGCCTAATTTGTTTGTGAAAAGAGCAGAGGGTGATTAACTGAAGACATCCTTCTTTTTCTCGTTGGCTCTGTTTTAATTATTTTTTAAGTTTCTTTTATCTGACATGGGTTCCTGAGGGAAAATTTCTGTCCACCTGTACACTGCTTTGAATCCATGACAATGCCTTCATTTTAGGATATATTTTAGGATTCAAAACTTATCATTAGACTCTCCAACATTAGGATGATGACAGTAAGAAGTATATTGTTTGAAGGCAGAAGCTTTTTGTCAGGCTTATGAATGAATCTGCTAATAAATATTACTTTGAAACGTAGCTACAGCATTTTTTAAACCTGCATGTGACCATTCATTTGGGACAGGGAGGCTCAGGTAAATTAGAAAAGAGTATTTGAAAAGGGTCCCCTCTCCCACTCACTATACCTCCCTGCTTCTTCACTCTAACTTCAAATTTCAGGCTACTTACCCAAAACTAGTTTCAGGTAAGTTCACATCTTGCCAAGCACTGCTGCAATTCTCTGACAGCCAGGACAACCTTTTTTGAAGTCACAGCTTACCAATGAAGCATGACAGCATGTGGCAGCACGGCACTGTAGACTACCAGAAGGCACTGTGGAAAAATAGGAGGAAATTTTTTTTAAATGAAAACTACTTGGTCCTGTGGATCTGACATCCACTCCAGACATGGTTAGGGTTTGTATTCCTTCAGTACAAAATCCCATGGAGGGT
>VYZP01021953.1:2864-32014 GCA_013400635.1 Hypocryptadius cinnamomeus
TGTCTTTCTCTGAAAGGCCTAGAATTAAATTAGAAATCTCTGCCAACATGTAGTTTTATTTGCATTTACCTAGCAGAAATATAAGTAATGTATTTCTTGTCCTGACTTGAATTACTCAGGCCCTGAGATATTCAGTCTGTGGGTTCTACTCTGATATACATATTTTTTATTAGGTGGATCCTACTATCCTTTTACCATGTAGATCTTCTGGGAAGTAGAAGACAGACATCGGTGTTGAAACATTTTTCCAAGAAACATCTAATGTGCATGTTTGATTGATGCAGGTTTTTAATATGGAAACCTTGGGCTCCATCTTTTTATTACATATAAAAGCTCAAATAATGAACACAAATAAATGCATATTTTGTGTATTAAATTATATAGGTCATAAAAATATTTTAAAAAAAGATAAAATATTTTTTGAGTCTGTCTATTCTCATGAACCTCCTTAGATTTTCTGTCACATCACAGTTCATGACAAATTTCTTTGTCTCCTTTGCATGATACGGAGCTATTTCTGTTTCTGTTCACCCACTGCCAGAGTCTGACCTCAGTAACATTGGTGTTATTCCAGTGTAAATCCAGAGTGGCCCCCAGTGTCTGGATGAAAGTCTGATACTCTTGGTTCCATCCAGATAAAACAGTAGTAATGCATGCTGGCAGAAGGCAGCATTTTTGGGGATTTGACAGGACTGTGACCAGACTTCAGACTGAGAGCAAACATGTATATCCATCTGTTGTCAAGGCAATCTGCAGTCCCAGGGTCTGTTGGGTTTGGCTGCGGAGGGTCTGCTGTTGGTCCCCTGGGCAGGATTTGCTGGCCATGTTCTCAGGATCCTGCACTCCAGCTTGCTTTCCCACTGCTGTCTGCTGCTGTGGGACCAGCCCCAGCCCCAGTGCACTATGCAAGAACTCTCTGGACCAGCTTCTTCCTCTTTGGCACAGGCCCTGGCCTACCCTTAGGCAATCATCTCTTCTGAGCAGTGTTCTTCTGTGGGCTCATGAGGCAAGCTGTGCCCTGCAGAAGAAGGGGACTTTTTCAGGATATTGCAACACATCCCAGCATAGATGTACAAACACCCATTCAATATATTTAGTTATCTTAGTCACACTACAGAGACAACAGAAAGTGTAAGAAACTTTTTTTAAAAAAATTTAACGAACGTATTATATGTATTATATACATTGAACAACACAGACATTAACTCCAAAATATATCTTTGAGCTTTCTGATTCACTGTTGGCACTATACCATCAACATCTATGGAGGCCAAGAGAAACAAAAACAGTTGTGCTCTGACTAAGCATCTCACTCTTCCAGGAAGGAACTACTGCTGGAGAAATACATCTTGTTGGGTTTCTTTACGAAGAACTGGAACCTTTAACAAAAGCCAGTGGACCATACCTGAATTTGAGTCAACATCAATGGGCTGGAAGGACGAAAATCTGGTTTTATTATGTCCTGTCTTTTCAATTTGACTCAACCTTTCTAATCTAGCAAAATGCTATTTCCTGTAAATAAAAGACCAATGATGTTTTCTCTGCTTGACACATCCACAGTCATACAGATTTGTCTCATTTATTGTGGTCTTCCCTCTTCTGGCATTTCCCTACTATACAGTTTATATTCCACAAGTCTTTTAAAATGTCTTCCTTTACTCATCTCACTTTACTGACTTACTTGCTAAGCCTCACTTCTGCTCTGTTTCCATTTCAGTTTGGCTGTATACAGAGCCTGGTTCTGCTTCCAGGGTCCTCGGACAATTTGCATTTCCGAGATTGCCTAGCCTTAGTTTTAACTGAAGTCTATATAAAACTGTAGTTTTCCCTTATATTTGTTGATCAGACAGTAAAGGGACTTCTAACTAGGGAAGAAATTGGAGCTACTTGTGTTTCTAATATATCTATGCCAAATAAAATCAATATTAGAATAATTATATTACCATAACCTAAGAACTTCCTGAATCTGTGGGCTGGTAGAGGAAATCCAAGGCCACTGCATGCAAGTATGACATGACTGTCATTTCTATTTTTGTGCATGCCAACCTAGTGAAGAGCAATAGCTGACAGGCACTGGCTGTTCTGGCACCCTCAGAGGTCGGTATTTTTTACCATGCTCAGTGGGGCCATTACTCAGCTGGGAATTGCACGTGATACACTTAAAAAAAAAATTAAAAATAAAGAAAATACACTTTTTAAAATGCTTGTTGTAGTTACAAATGAACATAATGCAGAGCGGTGTCTGCACACATGCTGCAGATGGGAGTGCAGAGCACAGCTCCTGGAGCTGTTCAGCTGTATCCCACAGCTGTACTTGTGGAATACAAAGAGTACAGTACCACATGCCCACTCTCACAATGCCTATCACTCCTGGGCCCCTTCTCCCAGAGCTTGGGCAGGCAGACACAGCTTCTCTGCCCCAGAATACATACACCTGCAGCCTGCCAGAGGAGCCTGACAAGGGCTGATTCAAGCAGTGCAGGGGAAGGAAGGATAACCCACCCATGGAGTAGCTGCAGTCTGGTAGCTGACAAAAGCTGAGACCTTGGTTGGAGTGCTGGAGCAAGAACTACACTCAGCTGTAAGACAGGACTCATGTGGGGGTTGGTTTTGAGGTTTGGAATTGGTCTTTATCTTGTCATTATTGTTTTCTAAAATATAATCCAATGTGCATGACTTGGGGGAAAGACCTTTAACTAGAGTTTTTAGGAGACCAAGTGGAACACAAGTCAGAAGTGGGGAGTCAGCATTTTAATCTTGAGTAGAAAGCTGCAGGTACAGAGCAGGAAGACCACACAATGTAATGGAGAATGACCGTGCGAAGGTTTGCATCCATCCACATTGGGCAGTGACAATGTGACTGGGGGATGGTACACCCAAGGTATCCAACTTGCCAATGTTCTCAGCATCATGAATTTAGCATATTTCATCAGCTACCAGAAAGAGCCAGGGTTTGGGATCAAGGAATACCTTCAGTTTCTTCATCTATTTCTCCTCATCACCTTTGTCTGCCAAAATGGTCAAGCTGTTTTTTGTGGCGTGGGTGTGACACCCAAGATGTGACTGAGTCTGTCTCGAGTCTGACAGGATCAGCTACCTTCAACTCATACAATTAGACCTCAAAAAGGTTGGAGGAGAAAAGTCAGGAGAATATGATTATTTTCCCCAAGACACTGTGCAGTTTGTAAAGTGCATGACTGGATTTTTTCACAGTATGCAGCAGCCAGCTCACAGATCTTTCAGAAAGGTAAATGAAACTAGCAGAGAAAACATCAGAAGGAGAGTCACTAACCACGATGGTGCCAGAACATGCAGGTTAACATGTTGAATCATAGGTCTTGCTGGTATAAAGTCTTCTGAAAAGAAACCCAAAATGTGTCTATTTCCAGAGGTGGGAACACAATGAAACATTGCTTAAATGAAACCCTCTTCCCACACTATGTCTCGCACCCAGCACACCTCCTTAAAATCTCACCTAAAAATAGGAGTTTCTGAAATATCTCTAGGAGGGCATGTGGTATCTTTCTATTTTTTAGTTAGACCATTCAACACATCCACCATTCCCTGAGCTGTCTAGTGTGGGGATGTACTCCTCTGGTCTTCTAGGGACACGGTAGATACAACTGGTCTTATCTGGCCTTCCAGGCCAGCAGTAACAGCTGTCACTGAGGGTTTTGCTGCACAGTGTTGTGTTGCTAACTTGGATCTATGGCAAGCTGCACCATGAAAATAACCTGCAAAGCCCCTCCAGAAGTTTTGCACAAACAGAAATAGTTCTTCTTATTCATATTTTCCAATACATTGATGACTTTTCTGTGAGCGTGTAACCAGATCTGCATAAAATGATTGTAATAGCAGCCTGTAGTAATGGGGGGAAAACCAGTTTTTATTCCCTTGCATAAAATGTCAAAACATGGATCAGACTGGCTGAACATCCAGAAATTCTTTCCATTGGATCACCAGATTTGCCAGTCATTCTAGGATGTCTTTTTCCAAAATGAAGATGACTTACAAAATTGTCTAGCTTGAGTAAAGAGAGATACTTTTTCCAAAAGGAGGGGTGAGTTTATTTTGAAGTTTTATATTATCTGTTTTTAAAGTCTTATATTTAGGGATTGCTTTTCTTTCCAAAACAGTCAAAGATGCTTTATGCCATAGCAAAAGGCCCCTAAAATGGTATTTGTTTATTTAAATGGCACATTATCTTATTCTTAGTATTTAATATAATCCTTTTAGAGTCCATTAGATCTTGTCTAAGTTGCTGATCATGTAAAATTCCAAAATATTTAAACAGAAACTAGCAACAGCACAAAGATTATTAAACAAAATATGACTAGTCGGCTTTATTGGCAAAATGAAGTGCTCATTTGGATATTTCTTTTTCTTATGTGGGCACAAGGAGAAGGGTAAAGAAAAGCTGATCATTCTTGCAGAGGGCAACTGGTGAAATTTTAGCTTACATCGTAAAAAACTCTTTAGCATTGAAACTGAGTGTGAGAAAAACAGGTTATGTACAGTCTTCAAAGACTTATCTATACCTTTCTGTTCAGGAATTTTGTGTGTGCATGAAGCAATCAGAATGAAAACTGACAGGTACGAATTACTAACTCAATGCTGCATACAGCAGCTACAGATGGTGGTGACAAAATTCTGTCAGATTTCTGTGCTCTGTATGCAAAATCAGCAGAGCTTCATGAAAAACCAAAAGAACATTTGGGGAGTCTGTGCTGTGCCTGCTTATAAAATGTGAAGCTTAAACAATTAGAGATGTGGTCAGTGAGAATAAAAGCTGCTGCACATATATGTATATGCATGTATGCATACATGTATATGCAACATATGCATAGACATGCTGCATTGAATAAGCAAGAAATATTTTCCATCTGGAGAAGTCATAGATGAAAACTGTGTGCTGGAACAGCCATAAAACAGTAAATCTGACATTATTTTTCCTACCTTTGTCACTAGAGTTTCGCAATGTGTTTTTCTTTAGCAATGCTTTTTAGTGTCAAGACACCCAAAACTGCAAAGCCCTCAACTTCTTGAAGTTACTGACTCTCAGATGAAGGCAGAGTCCATTTGAGAGCATCTGCTGTGCTGAATGCAACCAAATAACTCAGCCTGAACATGAAGGAAAACAGCACTGCACCTGAGCAGTCACCAAACCCTCAGACCAATTCTAGTTAAACCAAGATTGTTCTTCAACTTCACTGCATACATTATCTTTTAATGTTTTCCAGGATCACACCAATGCTTAAAACCATACGTTTTGTCCAGCAGCACCTCTGCTCTGCATCCTTCACTGCTTAGCTCAGGAGGCAAGAAATGGTTCTGCTCAGCCTGCCTGCCAGTGTTTTTGGAGAAGTACAGTTCCCATAGTGGCAGTGCATGCACACACTCCAGATTCACCCTTGTGAGAGACTGGATCTCTGCAGCAAGACACTTAGAAGTTGAACTGCTTTTGGCCTGAGACTCCTGCTGCTAGGGACAACACCCCATGTCACTGTGGGCTGCACCAGCTAACCCCTGAAACCTGACAGACTTCAAAGCTGCAGGGAGCCAAGGCTGGACCAGACAGGCAGCCTAGCAAGTGGGAAGAAGCATCACTTCCTGGGCAGCCTAGCCAGAGGCTCCAGGCAACAAAAGGAAGGCTGAGCTACTGCTGTGGGACAAGAGGAGCTGGACAAGGAGGCAATCCCATGACAGGAGCACAGGAGAGGTCACATATCAAGAATCTCACACTTACAGATTGACTGGAGTAGGGAAAGTGCTAGGTTATTTTTTGTAGGTAGTAACAAACTTTTTCCTTAACAGGAAAGTTAGTGCATATAGTCTATATAGTATATAGTGTATCATATAGGCCATGATTTTCCCTGGTTAACTGCTTCCCCAGATGCAATTTCCAGCCTGAAGATAAAAAATCAAGCCCACGAATACAGCAGTAGCTGCTTTTATTCAGTACTTCCCAAGAATACCAGGTGGATGCTTCAACAGAGCTGGTTTTTTGTCAGAAGATAGATTTACAAAGGAAAGGTTTACCTCGAGTGACCTTAGACTAAAGATGTAACACACTCCTCTCCGTCCCTCAACTTTGTGGGTTTCTCTACAGGGAAACAAGCCAAGATCCAGGTGTTGACTCCTATAGAGAATGATTTCAGATTTCAGGACACTGCTTTATGCATAGAGACCATCTAACCTGAGTACTTCAAATAAATTTATGTTGCAAAGATTTAGTATGAGCAACTTTTCCATTGGAAAGGTGATATTTCAATTGGCAATTTCCAATTTCAAATAAAATGCTACAGCTGGAAAAATATACATACTGGAATTCACAAAATTCCCATGAAAACAAGAGAGGAAGTCTTCTCCTAGTTTGAAGTTGTATGTGGAAAAGACATTAAATACTGTCATAATCTGAATTGAAGCCCGATATCTTTTATCCTGTCATTAATGTGGAAAAATCAGTGACTTAACGGGTAAAAATAATGTCTATATGAGCAGTCTTCAGCTTTTTATTTCAGTTTCTCAGAATGTGGAACTTAAGGTACTGCAGTGGAGTACACGGCTGGAAAATTCAGCCTAGAAATGCTACTGTTTAAAGGCACTATCCTAGGGAAACATATAAAATCTGATTGCATTTTTTTTCCTTTCTTCATAGTAGGATTTTAAGTGCATTGAGATTACAAGGAAAGAGAAATAACAAAGACCTTTTTTCGACAGGGTTAAGATTCAGATATTTAGATAAACCCTAGCTAAAGATCCAGATTTTGGGATGGCAAGTTAGTCCAAACATTCTCATATCCATCCATGAGCAGGTGATCGTCAGTATCTCACTGAATAAATCACCAGGGGAAAGTCTACAGAATCACATGATGCTTTGATTTTATTTCCTTACAGTCTCAGAAGAAATGCTAAATGTTCTGATCTTACATAAGGGAGTATGTGCTTTATATTGCATAAACACTGTGAGTAGGAGCAGGAGTTCAACCAGCAATCCTACCTAGAGTAGGTAGGTAGAGAAGAACAGTCAAAAACAGTTGAGTCCAGTAGGGTTTTGGGTGAAATATTCAAATCCTGAGGATTTTTCCAACCCCTGACTAGCAAGAGTGTAGAAATTAGATGTATTTTTTCCAGGGAGCTAGAGGGACACAAAGCTATTGTAACAACTAAAGAGAAACAATTGTGCACCAAACATACTGAAATCCAGAAGTATCTCAGTATGCTTGGTGCACAATTGTGCAGCAAATTGTGCACAATCGTGAACCAAATTTGCACATTAGCATGCAAACATTACTCACAAATTACTTTTTTTTTTTTTATAATCTTAGAAGAAACTGTGGGCATCTTGGAGGAGCTGAGATTACCAGGATTACTGCAAGTAACCCTGCCCTGGAATGCTGGACACTAGTCACTGGTGGTGAGAGCAGTGTGCTGTTACAATGGTTTTTGCTTCAATTACAGAACAAGAAACAGCTCTAGGTCCCATTCAAACCAATGGCAAATCATTGGTCAGATTTTCTATTCTTATTATTAAGATCTCTTTCTGTTATGAAAATCAGAGATTGTTTTTCAGTGATATTCTATTTTCTCATCAACATGCTACATGTTATTTCTAGGCAATTCTATAACCATGTATGATTCAATTTACAGAATCAAATATAGGCCTCTGTGCAACTTTCAGTTTTGTGCTTATTACCTTTCAGATTTCTCACTACTTTTATTTACAGGTTTTAGTGATGCTCAGTTTTTCACATTTTCTTATGTAATGCCACCTGCTGCCATTATCAGTTTTCCATGAAGACCTCAGGATTATATCATACTCTCCAGTACACTCAGCTGTCTAAGGGAAATTTTCAGCTCAGTTTTCACTGTGAAGAAAAGAATTTGCTGGACAGCACATGAAGTTCCAGATGTGACAAAGTCTGGCTCTCAGGCCCCCTGATGTGAAGTGCAGCAAAGTGTTAATAGTTTTTACTGAGTAGTCAGCTTGAAAAGGAATAGGGGATTTAAGACATCCTTTATTGGTAGAAACTCCAGACAAGTGGGCAACGCTCAAAGGTTTTTTGTGAGGGTTTTTGGTGTCTCATGACCTATTGAATTTAGCATTTGTATTACCCTGAGCAAACTTCTGTGGTTCTCATTACAATTTATGTATAACCTGCACTGTTTGCAGCCAAGGCCTAAAGATGAGAACAAATCTCTGAGGAGTTAAAAGTAGCAAGAAGGTAATCTGATCCCAGAGGCAAATAGGAGAAGAGTGACTGGGAACAGGGCCACTTCAGGTAAAATCTGCACTGTCACCCATTAACCATGCCAAAGAAATGGGGACACTGGAAACATTCTCCACCAAGCCTTTTCTAAAAAGGGACAAGACTACAGATGCCATGTGATCAGAACACGCTCTCAAAATTAGATTTGTATCAATAAAAACCTGTCTATCCTTTCATCCTGTTTTCTACTCTCCCTGCTAAAGCCAGTATCATCTGCAGAGAATGCCCAGATCTAGAAAAGAGATTTTATGAGAGTAAGATGCCCTTCCAACAGTTTCCATCCTTTAGTCCTGTTCTGTGGGGTCATGGGACTCCACAGACCTGTTATCTTTCAACAGGTCGTTGGTTATTTGGTTCTTGGTGTCAAAGTCTGTGTGTGGAACGACAGGTCGAATGTGCATTTTGCATATCAGAAATTAACTAATTCTGCTCCATGAAATGCTTTCAAACTCCACTCAAGAATCTAAGGAGAAGGCAAAGAAAATCCCTTGCATGTCTGGGGCTGACAATGTAGCTGGAAGTTAAAATGCAATGTGAAAAGCATGTCACAGATAAGCCTCTGCAACACATCATAAACTGCACCCACTCCTCAGTGGACTTTGTTGTTCATAGGCTAGTAATAATTTTTTTTCATTACGGTCCTTTTTCAGCAAGAGATCCCCTAAGCACAGAACAACACTGCAGAACTGGGGGGAAAAACAAAAAAAAACAAAACTCAAAAAACCTCAAATTCTGTTTGGAGCAGAGTAGCCACCCAACGTAAATGGGAGAGGAACATTAAGCTGGCAGGCACACTACAACCATCAGGTCACACTATGCAGGACATGGCAAAGAACTGGAGGAAAGGGGCCTGTTATTCAGCTGTGCTGGGCAGAAAACGATAAGGCAGAAAAACAACAAACAGTGCAAACTGTTGAAAAGGGGAGGAGGAATGCGAATTCATTGCACCATTTTGGAGGAGCTAATGGTCGAAACTAGATCTGGGATGTATCTAAGGAGCTACTCTTTAAAATAAAGGTGTACAGTACAATACATGCAAAGCAATGTAGAGCACATTGCAAAGCAATTTCAATAGCAGGATACGATGCAGACAGCAAATCCTCTGTATCCATCTCTGTATCCATAACTGTATGCATTAAGCAATTCTGCAGGATTGAGCTTTGATATGCCAATTCTCACACTGGCTTAGTTCAAAAGAACAAAAACCCAGACAGGAGTCACCGTGATGTTATCAGTCCAAGCCTCAAGCCTGCAGTCTTCCCCAGAACTTGTCTCTCTTGCCCAATCCTCTGCTTTTAGATTTTACATCATCTCTTTGTGTTCTCCTGGAGAATAGTGAGCTCAAGGTGGGAGGTGCTGCAGCCCTGCCCAGGTGCACAGCGGCTGCTGCAGCCACGCTGGGCAGGCAGCTGCACACCGAGAGCCACACAGCACGGGCGGCAGGAAACAAAAATTCTGCAATAACACCTGATGTTGCTTCTCCCATGACTTTTTCTCAGTGCCTTAAGCAAAAGGCCTGTACCTTAAACCAGCCTCTTCCAAATTCAGTGCTAAGACAGCCCATGGGCTCCAGAAGTGCTGCAATTCCATGGGGCAAAGAGACCTGCTGGCTTGAAGTTCTCACTTTGCTGATCCTTTCTTTCTGCATCTGCTGCACAAACCTTTTAAACAGAAATATTTCCACTCCTCACCTCCTGGGCAGGTCTTGATGGGATATACTGGTCCCTTCCCCTCCCTGTACCCGTCCTCAGCACACCTTGCTTCCTGCTAGTCTGAGACATGAAATGCTAATTATCTGACAGTTTTGGAACATGGTGGATCTCTGTCGTGGTTTAACCCTGGTCAGCAACTCACCCCCATGTAGCTGCTCACTCATTTTCCTTGCTGGATTAGGGAGAAAATCCGAAGGGTAAAAATGAGAAAACTCATGAGTTGACATAAAGGCAGTTTAATAGGGAAAGTAAAAGCCATGCACTCAAGAAAAGCAAACCCAGGAATTCATTCCCGTGGGAAGGCAGGTGTTCAGCCATCCCAAGGAAAACAGGGCTCCATCACATATAACAGGGGCTTCGGCAGACTGAAGTTGTCACTCTGAACATTTTCCCCCTTCCTTCTTCCCCCAGCTTTATATGCTGAGTATGACACCATAGAATGCTCCTTGGTCAGTTGAGGTCAGCTGTCCTGGCTGTGCTGCCTCCCAAACTTCTTGTGCAGCCCCAGCATCCTCTCTGCTAGTGTGGGCTGAGAAGTAGAAAAGGCCTTGCTGTGCAAGCACTGCTCAGCAATAACAAAAACATCCCTGAGCTATCAATACTGTTTTCAGCACAAGTCCAAAACATAGTCCATATTGGCTACTCTGAAGAAAATTAACTCTATCTCAGCCAAAGCCAGCACAATCTCCTTCTGCCTAGCCCTGGCAAGGCAGCATGGGACATTTGCTTACAGCTGCCAGCCAGGGAGGGCAGAGGATTCTAAGGGCAAAAGAGCTACCATGTACCAATTTTCTACCATCCAGCTCGAAAGGTTTGCTATAATAAATATGTTAGATATTTGTTTGCTCTGGCTGTGAGCGCACAGCAAGGAAGAGTTTAAGAACAGCTGATTCTGCCTTTGGGCAAGGGGACATTGCAGAACATCCTTGGTGGCTCTTCCATCCCATGAGAATCTCATGTTCTTCAACAAGCACAAGGTGCAGCACTTAGGTCAGGGCAACTCCCAGTATCAATACAAGCTGGAGGATGGACAGATTAAGAGCAGCCCTGCCAAGAAAGGCTTGGAAGTGCTTGTGGATGAGAATCTGGACATGAGCCAGCAATGTGCATTTGCAGCCCAGAAAGCCAGTTTTATCCTGGGCTGCATCAAAAGCAGCGTGGGCAGCGGGACAAGGGAGGGGATTCTGCCCCTCTGCTCTGCTCTGCTCTGCTCTGCTCTCGGGAGATTCCATCTGGAGTCCCTGGGATCCCCAGCACAGAAACAACATTGACCTGCTGGAGCAGGTTCACAGAAGGCCACCAAGGTGATTAGAGGGCACTTCTCCTATGAGGAAAGGCTGAGAGAATTTGGGTTATTCAGCCTGGAGAAGAGAAGGCTTTAGGGTGACCTAATTGCAGCTTTCCGGTTCCTGAAGGGAGCTTACAAGAATGATGGAGATAAATATTTTAAAAAGGCATGTAGTGATAGAACAAGGGGGAACAGCTTCAAACTAAGGGTAGGTTTAGATTAGATATTGGGAAGAAATTCTTTATTTTGAGGGCGGTGAGGCACTGGAACAAGTTGCCCAGAGAAGCTGTGGATGCTCCATCCCTGGAAGAGTACAAGACCAGGTTGGATGGAGCATTGAGCCACCTGGTGAAGTGAAAAATGTCCCCACCTATGGCAGGGCGGTTGCAATGAGATGATCTTTCAGGTCCTTTCCAACACAGGCAATTCCACGCTTGACTATGATTTTCTCTGCTAAGGGGATCACATGGACTGACAGTTTTAGAGTTGCACACTGAGTACCCCCAGGGGTAAAAACAGATTATATAAAGGCCCTTTGCTGCTTTACCTCTCCACCATCCTGCTGCACTCCAGTGGATTCCCAACAGCTGGCTGTGACCCCTGGGAGGAGCTGAGCTATCCGACAGCGTGCTACATAATTTCAGGGTTTGATGTGGTTTCAGCACACTCCCAAAACCACAGGGCTCATCAGTGGGAAAAAAAACTGGTCCACAGCAGGTCTGCAGCATCATGAGGGAGGGGGCCAAAATCTTTGCCACTTCTTTGGTAACGCTTCCACAGACACAATGATTTCTTGTTAGGAAGATAAAAATCCTGATGTGGTCTTTGTGACAGCAGACATCGTTTTGTGGATTATTGCCAAAACTCGGAGGCCTCTAAAGCAAGCTGGGAAGTGTCTGCTGGGGAAAGAAATCCCCCCTGCCTTCCATGAGAAGTTAATAAATGTCAGAGAAAAAGTCTGAAGACATAATAATAGCTGTGAGGATTAACTTTCTCTTACAGCAGCAGTGCCAGATTATTTATTGGAAGTACATTTTTCCTCTTTGAGGTTTGTTTGAGGGTTTTTCCCTTAAAAATAGATAACCAAAGGTTTATGAATGAAAGACACATTGCGGAAAAAATCAGCTTGACACATAAAATTAAATTTCAGTGTCAAAACTCTTGGATTTAGCAGAGAAGGAAGAAAAGCATTTCACGCAGGCATCCTGCTGCAAAAAGGAAGGCCACTGGAGATTAATGTGGAAATAAATGGAAATAATATATGAGGACTAAATAAGGAGGAAGTTTAGGCCATAAGAGATTAATGAGGAGCATACAGTTGCTGTAGCTTTGCCACCAGCTGAACTGAATTGTATTTTGTGGCTTTCAAGGTAAATTGAAAGTGACTGAACAGCAAAGAAACTTTACAGAGAGTTTTCGCTCATAGTCTTCCTGGGACTCTTCCCCTCAGAGGTGGGAAAGGCTATATGAGCTAACTCTGCAGTTTTTGGAGATGAGCAGAGGAAGTCTCTACAAAAAGCTTTGTTAGCACATGGTTCCTTCTTTTGAGCATGAGACAACCAGTGAAAAAGCTTGGTTTTGCACAGAAGTGACTGAACTGCAACTGAATAGGCCTTAGTTAAGTTGCTCTTTAAATCATATAATTAAAAGCAGAAAAAAAGGCTTAAAAGGCATAATCCAATCTTTATATTCTTACTGCTACATGTGTGCATGCATATACAAATGCACTTGCTGTCAGAAAAATTTGCTATTTCAAAATAAATTTTGCCCACAATATGAGATAAATATTTAGACTACAAAATGTCATAAGAATTAATATAATTATAGTTTGGAAATCACATTTTTTATTTCTACACTGACTTTTTTAAAATAGCATAAAAAGCATATTTTAAAACAATAAAATAAATTACAATAAAATCATCTGTTCTGTTTAAGATGTAATAAGATGTCTCGAATGAAGCTAAGACAGACAAAATGAATTGTTTAATTATCTTCAAATCCCCCGTTTCAGTAACAATTTTCTGCATCTTCTATCCTTTCTATTAATTTTCATTTCAATGCTAACCTAAGCTACTTTCTGTCCTCATCTGCCTTCTGAGGTTTTATCCCAGAGCCAAAAAGTGCTGTCCTGATTGAGCTCTCAACTTACTCAGCATCTCCACTCCTGACACCAGGGCTGCTCTCCATGGTGTCTCAGACCCTCAGCTCTGCATCATGGCAGCCCACCACCATTTCCCTTGGTCTCTTTCCCTGCACGCCAGGGGGATGTTCTTTTTTATTTCAAGTCCCTAACTGGGTACAAAGATGGGAGGAGGTGCGTTTGAATTGCTCTGGTCACTATATCCAAAATCAGGACAGACTGAGAGAAACATGACCTGCCATGGGGGCAGCTGCTGGAGTGCTGTGTGGGCCACATGACACTGGAGTCTCTTGTATGTTCAGTATAAGAAAAGAGACCAGGCAGGCCTGCCTGAAAACCCTGGCCAGCTCAGATCCCATTATAAGCAGTGCAGGAAATCCCATATCCTGGATTCCCCTCAAGCAACACATTGTTTCTTCCTACAGCTGCATCAAAATCCAGCCCTTCACTGTAAGAAGAAAATTGCATAATCCAGATCTATTGAAAAAGGATTTCATAAGTCATTTTCCCCTGGTTCACATCCAACAAATTAAGTGTACACCATGGCTACTGCACAGGTCAAGGCCAACTGTGTGGTGACCCTTCACCTGACCACACTCATGCCAAGCTCTTCTTGCCGAGGCTGTGGGAACTGAGGATGAATTCTGCCCACAAAGCTCTGGGGTGATGAGAAGTAAAGAACAAAGTAGCAAGTTGTACTTTCTATTGCAAGCCTCCTTCAAATTCAAGAGAACAGGGCAGAAGGCCTTCGCCAGCCCCTGTGATTTTTGCTCTCATCTGTCCAAAGAAGAGAGCAGAAATGACATTAGCCTGCTACTATGTTGGGAGTCTGAGCCATGAGCTGTCCCTGGTCTTTGGGAAAGTCAGCTTGGACCAGTAAGAGAAGGACATTTTCCATAGTAGACTGGCCATACCTCTGATTAGTGAATCAGCTGCTTCTCAAAAAATCAGTGGGGTTTTTGTTTAGATTTGCCAATTTTTGCTTTTTCTATGTTTAGGGAAAGCTGGATCCAAAATTATTGTCGCAAAGCAAACAGGTCTTAGCCTAACCTTTCTGAACAAGAATGTTTCTGTCTGTTGCACAACCAAAACGAGCATTTAAATGAGTATTTTAAAAACTTTTTTAAAAAATGGTCATACTTCTCGTCTTTCTTGGCATATTATTTAAACGATACCCTATCAAATTGATTCGTTTAGAAATCCATATGCCTTTCACAAAGTAAATATAGTTCAAATTTGAATAAGTTCCTATCTTTTATGCCAAGCTTTCATGGAAAATGCCCACTAATGTTCATCAGAACACCAGAGGCATGAGCCAAACTTTTGGTAATGCACGGCATTAAACTTTCGGGTGGAAGAGGTCGATTATATATTTAGAAATAGCTCCTATTAGGCAGCGCCTGTTAGGCAGCTACTATAAGAGCTGCATGGAGGAGATTGCCCACAGGCTACCACTTCTCCCAACTGGCAGCATGACACAGTGCAGGAGCCTGTCAGGGGGACAGGACAGGGAGTGCCAGCCCCAAGCCTGAATTTCTTGCCTTTTGTGGGTTTAAGCCATATGTGGACTCACCTAATTCGTGACGGGTGTTTTACAGCTGAAATACAAACCCTGAAAACAGGGAATGATGATGAAAACACAGACTATGCCATGACCACAGTCCACAGCTCTTGTGGGAGCTGCCATAGTCACAGAACTTACAGCTGAGTTTCAAATATTTTATTGAATTACACAAAGAACTGTTATTTGGCTCCCCTTCCCTTCAGCTCATTATATACAATGGTCTTCCATAACTAAAATTTCTTTCTAGCAACTTTTGCCCATAAACAGCTTAACACTTCAAAATTTTCCAAACACTGCAAGTTGATATATTCAGGAAGCAATACATGTTCAGTGAAACTGTGTGTCCCAGGACAATGATTCTCTTCAATCAGTTTAAGGCTGGGACATTGTAGATTTATGACAGTGAGTATTATGGGGATGTGGATTCACCAGTTGACTGATACAGGCAGCCCTGCAAAGTGATCAATCTGTACTTGTTAAGGAAACTCCTGTACCCTCATGTATTTGTCTGGTGGCCAGGCTAAAAGAAAAAAAAAAGTATAACCTGTATAGAAATAAAAAGCAATTAGCCCCACTCATCTGGGGGAAGCTCAGTTGCAAGAGATTCCAGTTGTGGGCTCAGTTTCTTCAGCAGCTTTGCTGGCTGTGGCTCTGCAGTCATTTAATGTCACTGCACACTCCACAGTTGTTTCATCTCACCTCCTGAAGTAATTGAAATTCAAGATGGAGGGAAGAGAAATGCACCTGTGTCTGCATTGACTATAGAACTGATTTCAGGTCTCTGACAAAAAGGTATCACATTGTGTACACAGCCTTTTAAGAGAACAACTGAGTTCAGTTATTCATGAAAGCAAACTGAGATTATGACATGACAGATTTAGCAGATTAACAAATTTACAGAATTCCATAATATGTCATTAAAATTGCCTCTTTGGGAACAATTTTTGCACATTATTTTCCACTTCTTAAAAAAGCAAGAGCCTGCCTTAAGCAAATGAGTTGACTTACTGTGAGACAGCTAAAGGAAAAAATAAGCTCATTGAAATCTCCACACAGAGAAGCTCTAAGGGACAGGACTTGCACAGGGGTGTTTGCACAGTGCCTGGTACAATGGGTCCTAACCTGGTCATGCCCTTTGATTGTTACTGCAGAACAAACAGTCGACAACAAAGAAGTAGCAAGTAATGCTCAGGTCAAGCTCAGCTACCAAACCTGCATTGTATGCTCCCCACATGCCTCCTCAAGCACTGAGGCAGCTGCTACCGCTGCATACAAAGAGTGACTAAAGCCAAAGGAAGAGCCTACTGACCCCACAGCTTCTGCTTAGGTGTCTGATGCATTGGCTGGAATTTCATCAGATGCTTCCTGTTACTCATGGATGTTCCCACTGCTGTGGGAGGGCATTTCTGTGATGATGTTAAACTCTTTATCCCACAGGGAAGACTATCATGAAAATGTCTTGACACCAAAGATGGAGCTTTTAGCAGTGAACAATATCTGCTGGGTACCTTTCTGCTATAGAGGATACCCTCTGGGCAGTCAAAGAGCAGAGTTTAAAGAGCACTTCCATGTGTATTGGTCAGCAACATGCACCCATGACAACTAAAAGGCAAGTGATGCAACAGGCAACCTGTGGCAAATATGTCTGCCCACAAAACTCCACAAAACAGAAGTATCATGTTCAGCATTGAGCCAATACTGTGTGTGCATTTCTCAGAAAGACTGACAGTAGTTCCCACCAGAATTGGAAGCTGTTTTTTCTCTCTTCTTAGTATATTACCTTTGGGATGGCCATCAGAGCAGCTCTGCAGAGTCTCTGCTGCCAAATGCATTGTCTTCATGAGAGCAACAGCAATAGCCTGATCTAAGGTAGATGCTGTAATCATCAGATACAGATATTCTTCCTGGGGGCAGAGAATGGCACGTGGCAAGCTGTGTCTGTAAGACCCTGGTCACAAATCTGGGGCACTCTGGGTTTAGGCTTGGAGGAAAACTGATTAGTTTCAAGTTACTGGAACTTCTGTGACTTAAATAACTTTTTGAAGTGTGGCATATGTAAAGAGCTATGATGGCTGCAGCAAAGGAGATGCTGCTTCCAAAGCATCTAGCACACAGCACAAATGCCTCTGTGTGACCCCACACTTGACTTCAGCAAACACAGGCAGGAATGGTTTTGCCAGACTAGAAAATACACCCTTAAATATTTGACATTATTGGTGACAGAGGGTTGGGAAGAAATGAAAAGCATGTCGGAAAGCTCCAACTACAGAAGACGCACTATTCAATTTTATAGTTCTATAAAAAATGCAAAAGAACTGTTCACAGCTGGTGAGAAGGAAGCCCAAACTCTTGGTTTCACTTCCACCACTGGCTGACATTTATAGGGTTTTACTTATAAACAGCAGTTACATAAATCAGTCAAGTCATAGTTTACACCACTCTTGCAAAGCAGACCCCAATCATGTGTCTGTTGCTCCCCAAACAACAAAGACTGAGGTGAGGAACGAGATATGCAAACCATTCTTCAGTGGGTAATTTAACCCAAATCCAAGTGCCTGGTTTGCAAAGTGTATAAACAGCCTGCTGAAACCCAAACAATATAGTCAAGGAAGTATTTTTTACTGAGGAAGAGCTTCTCTTACTAGTTTGATGCTGACATTTTAATAAGTGCCCTGTAGTGCATTTTCCCCCTGATTTAACCATAATTGTTGTTTTACTAAATTTTGAATTAATTTAACTGTTATTCTGCACTTCTTGAGAAGTTCAAGTAACTGTATAAGGCTGTATGAATAATTTCCCTGTCATGAAGAACTGCCAGTGGACAGCTTGGCTCCAAATATTTCTGAAGAGCATTTCACAAGATAGCCAGGACACGTGCACAGAGATATTCCACTCTTGATGAACCTCCCCTAATGACCCATCTAGCACCCACCTTACATCAGTGGCTCTCAAACACCAGAGACCAGCAGAATTACTGACAGTCTGAAGAGAAGCATGTGGTGCTGGATCCTCCTTCTTCTGCAAGAATCAGGACGAGAAGGCAGCAGAAAAGTAAGCAGAGAACAGCAATGCAGAAGTGAAACTGTGAGAAACTACTCAAGGACAAAAGATTAAAAAGCAAAAGGACCATGGCTTTATCTTTTCTGCAAAGCATTAGTTAAATTAAGACTGGTTGTGATTACAGAAAGGTTTCTTTGAAATTACTGTTCCACATCAGAATGTACTGCAGGAACTCCACAGATGTCTTGGATTGAGGGAATAAGCCAAGAAAGGGAGTCACGGTTAAAACGACAGCCATGCAGTTACTGCAGACACGTGAATCCTCTTCAAGCACACATTTACTAAGGAACACATTCCCTGAGAGAAAACCATCACAGAGCCATGTACATCTCCATCAGGAATGCCTGTCTTCCTGCTCCAGGCACCCCTCATCACCTTCGTTCACACTGCAGAGAGGTGACCACATACACACACAGACGAGGGTGAGCTGGACATCTCCAAAGCACATTCATTGTCTACTGTCTTTAGCTGTGACTTTAGAAGGGACACTGTTCTACAACCCCCAATGGAGGAGCTCCAGAGAAGAGACCTTGTGTTGGTTAGATACAAGAGTTTCATTTTTTAAAACTGCTGGCTGTTCTGGATGTCTCCATTTTCAAGAAGAAAATTTAACTTAAGGAGACTTGTTTACTCATAAAACATTTTCACTCCTAAGTTCAACAGAAGGAAAAATATGTTTAAGAACAATGTCCTCTTGAAAAAAAGCAATTTATGCCCTCAAAGCCATTATGGGAATCTAAGGAATGTTTTCACCATGGGGAATATCCATGTTGTGCACCCAATATTTAGGTGTGTATTTAGGACATAAGTTTTTTCCCAAACAATGCAAAAAAGAAAATTTTCTGGCAAGTATTGTCACTGCACATCCTGGTGCAACAGTCACATGAAATAGTGACATTTTGCATCCACAAAACACACTCTCTGGACAGCCCAAGGCTATGTAAGTATGCAGGAGAAGAGTCTGTTCATGATAGCTTATCAGGCTTTTGAACACTGAATATTTCTCCTCTAATGTACAGATTTTGATTTGGTGCCCTTGATCCTTGTGCAGACTAGAGCACCACTGTAGAGCTGCTTCTGACACAGATTTATAGATATTCAGGACATTGCTGCAAAGCTACACCAGCTCCAATGCAACAGCATATAGCTGTGCTTTACCTAAATTCATGTAGCCACATGCACTGAATTTTACTAAAAACACATAAATAAAAGGGAGGAAGTTGCTTGGTGGCAGCTTCAGGAAGGCATGACTAGATCCACACAGATACTTGGGAAAAAGGTGCGTGCAACTTCTACAAAAGTCTCTGCAGAGGTTTCACAGACAAGAGCAAATGGCCTCAAGTTGCACCAGGGGAGCTTTAGGATGGATATTAGGAAGAAATTCCTTCACCAAAAAAGTTGTCAAGCATTGGAACATGCTGCCCTAAGAAGCATGGTGGAGTCACCGTCTCTGGAGGTATTTAAAGATAAGCAGATGTAGTACATGTAGGGACATGATTTAATGGTGGACTTGGTGGTGATGGGTAAACTTTTGGACCTGATGATCTTAAAGGTCTTTCCAACCTAAATAATTCTATAAAAACTAGAAACTCAGTTTCATTCCTGAGTAAAGAGGTTCCTGCGTAATTTTTTTTATGGCAATAAAATAAATATGTGCTGCTGCAGCCAAGGAAAACCGCAGACTGTAACTTATCTTGATAAGTGACAGCTTCTCTGATCTGACTTATTTTAGCAGGGTGAGCAGAAGTTAAAGATTTGAGCTATTTCTCCTCTCCTACTGTAATCTATCAATGTGTCCTCCAGCTTTCTACAGTGTTGCTCTTCAGGTGATTTCCACTGTCTCACTTTGCTTTTGGCCTCCCTCCTCTTCAGTACTGACCGCTTCCTCCCTCCAGAAAATCACAACACCCTAAAGTGAGCATTCAGTTGGCTGTGTCTGCATCACACTCCTTCTCAGCTTGGGAAAAGAGGACTCACAACGCTCCACTCAACTGGCTCTCCAAAAAATCCCCCCAAATTTAAGCAGAGAAATGGGAATCAACTTGCTCCAAAGTATAGGAGCATCCATCTGGACTTTGATTTTGAGATACAAGCAAAGGCATTTAGATTTAAATTATTTCCAATCCCCCAGTTTTCATCTGTGTCTTTGGGTAGCTGCCTTTGTCAAACCGCCTGAAATATTCCCTAACTGAGCAACAGAAGGAAAGGGTAGGCCATGTGCCCCTCCCTTTTCTGGCAGTAACATGGGAGGAAATACGATGCTGTATGGGCAGGGATGCTGAGTGCATCCCCCCTTCCTGGCCAGGCTGATTTCAAAAGAGGTACTGTGCAGAAGGCACCCAGCATTCAGCAAGGGGGCTGCTCCTGTGCCTGGAAAAAGGAGCAATCCCACCAGCTTGTTTGGTTGTTTTTTCTACAGAGGAATACAGGTTCACTCATCATTACAATAAGCATATTCACACTCCCACTGAGCCAGTTTGAGACTTCCAAGACCAGCACAGTATATGAATGAGCCTAGTAAGAGCTACATACTGCAGACTCTTAGCCAATATTTTTCAAATTTGGGTCAGTCTGAGGCACCATGGGTGAAAAAGTATTGCCACGAGCATTGTAAATTAATATTTCATATCCCCTCAAAGTGCTTTTTGAGGAAATTAGCCTTCATTACTGAGGCATCTCTCCTGTAAACATAGAAAACAGAAAATACCTCTGCTGACAAGGGCAGCATTGTAGGGCAGGGAAGAAGAGTAAACACTGAATCGGCAGGAAGAAGTGAACTGATTCAGCAGCTGCATGGATCAGGCATGTGCATCCCTTCTCCCCAGCAGCACCCCAAGCTTCAGGACCTGCAGCACCCTACCCGCTACAGCTGGCACCACCTCTACACCCAGGCAGCAGCACACCACTGCCCCCCAGACCTACCAAAATGGCAAGGTGGAGACATCAGCCCCTACCAAACATGCCTCAAGGACACCAGGACCCCCACACTCGTGCCAGCATGGTGGTTTGTGGTGCACTGATCACAGCCATCACAAATGCCCGGTCCCGTGACCTACACTGGGAGGGCAGTGAGGGCGTGGGGTTGCCATGGCACTGTTTCCCTTTTGTGTTTCGGACCATTTGCATGGCCCAACTGGTGCTGGAGTGTGTATTTTTGGCAGTGGCTGGGGAGGTTCCTCTGCAGCTGAGTACAGCCAGCCAAACTCAGCTGGCACGAGGCAGGGCTTTTCAAAATGTTCTGCGCTCCAATCGGAAAGCAGCCGAACGCTACTCTTCTCAGAAAAGTACTGCCCTTGTCCTCTTTTAATGAAAGCCAACTTGGTATTCAGTAGGAGCAGGCCAGAGCTATTTCAGACATGGAAGACAGCAGACACAAATCAATAGAAAAAAATAACTTCTTTTTATTTACAAAAAAAATCCAAATATTGGATGCTGTAAACAAAATTCACAATCTGTTCCCTCTAGAGTCTGTTTTCCATCAGCTCTTTTTCTGTCTGTGACAAAGCCTATAGCCAAAATGTTCCAAAAGAGCAATCCAAGGAGCAGTTTGCTGCAACAGGATGCCTTGCAGAAGGCAACAGTTGTAAGGAAATTTGAGGGAAAGCAAATCTGCACAGACTCCTACAGACTGCAGGAGCCTGCAGTGCCTTTAGCCAAGATGTCTTGAAATTTGCAGGCTATTTTTTTTTTTACTATTTATTTTGTTAGCAAACCACTATTACAACAGCAAAACAGTACACTGATTTTCTTTCTTGCAAGGGAAATTCTCTGCATAAAGAAAACCATACAAAAGAATATATTCAAATAGGAGCTGAATATGCAAATACAATTTTTCCTTTTCTGTGCAGTTTTATCTAATACACTTCATTTTCTCAATTAAAAAAAAGCGCCTTTTTTGAACCGGTAGGAGCTTCCAATGTGATGCAAACCAAGCATTTAGTAAGAGCTGTTTAGAGGATTTGTGTGAAGGCCTTTGTGCAAGATAAAAAACATTTTAAGTGCAATACGAGAAACTAGAAAAATATCATCTTTTTGGTCTTCTAATTGCCCTTCTATTTTTAGGAGAAATGTTCTTGCATTTGAGAGGACAGCTACGTCTAAGAAAAGAAAAAAAAAAGAAGAAAAATCCCATTTAAAAGCTCTTGGTTGTTTCACGATCGTTACATTTAACCAAGTTTAGCGCCCTGCTGGTTAGCAGGAAATTCAGCGGTGGCACAAACAGTTTTACTGTAATCAGGTCAATGTCTTTAATCAGTTCAGCTCTTTAAAAGGGGCACTGTCTTCTGTAGCACAAGCTCTAACCTTACGGCTGATTGGATGGGACAGATCAAGTCTACAAAGCAAGAACACGGTTATTAACTTTAAAAGTACCAGTGTGCTGAAGAGAAGGGGAAAAAACAGTTAAAAAGAAGTCAGACTTTATGGAGGGAAAGGTGTGCAAACCACAGAAATAAACCAGCTTTGAAAAGGGGTTCTTATTTTACTCTTGGCCTGAACTCATGCCTTCTTCCCACCTCTAACACCAGGCACATTTTAAGCCACCAGTCACAAATAAGACAAAGCTCCACCAGTTCCACCACTTCCATCATTAACATATGCAAAACAGATCTGGAATACCTATATAATATATATAAAAACATATTATATATGTATCAAAATGCAAATGCCAAAAGGTGCAGTTTAGCTCAGAGCCCTGCTGTATGCACTACAAGGTTAACTAGCTGCTGTCAATCAAAAAAAACCCAACCCACAATTAGATTTGAGCTGAGAGGAAGTAATTCAAAACTTTCTTTCAAGCAATGGCAAAAATAAAGGGTCCTTCAAAGGAAAAACAGCACTGTATCATGTATTATCAGCATTCTGTGGTTGTGGCACAGCTATAGATTCTCAAACCCTTTTAAAGAGAGGATGAGTCATTTATTTGCCACAAATAGTTGTGGGAGAGAAGACATACCACATTACCAGCTGATCCTATTTCCCCAGCCCTCCCCTCGCTTCCGCTAGCAAACCAGGAGCAGTGGGCCAGGAGCACCCAGCCTGGAGCCTCCAGTGGGCTGGAGGGAACCTCGCTGGGACAAGAAGCCAGCACCAAAGGAAGGGAAGGTGGGGACAAGGTCTGCACGTCAATGCCAGCAATGGCAACGGACCAGCTTTTAAGTTTCCTGAAGGACTCGCAGGGAAGGTGCTTCAGTAAACAAATCGGGTTCCTATTAAAGTGCCTGCAGAGTGAAAAGTACAAAGCGCGACAAAAATAGATGTACCTTGCTCACTCCATAGGGAAAATAAACTGCCAGGACACGAGTCCTCTCCCTGCCTCTGCCCCTGACTCCAGCGCCAGACCGTGCCTGTGACCAGGCAGGGCACAGACGGATTTCCTTCAAAAGCCTGAATTCCCTTTTTTTTCTCCCCCCTCAGAAAGAAAAAGCAAACTATCAGAGTCAAGCGTCACTTAGTCATTAGGTTTTCAAAGCACAATAAAGAATTTAACACCTTCAGAGATGGCACTGAAGTGAAAACAGCAGCGGAGGAGGTTGGATTTTCCCCCCTGCTGGTCTTTCGGGAGAGGAAATGAAAGTGAATAGCTATTGTTCGAATGTAAAGTGATTCCATTTAAATAAAGTACAGTACTAAAATTGTAAATGCAGTGTGACAACCAGATCAAAGATGTTTAATATTTGCATAAAAATATATATATATATAATATATATATAAAATATAATTTTCAGCAATCGTGCAACACTCTTAAAAAGGGTTCATTTCACATTTGCTAAATTCTAGTGGTCCTGGAATGCATAATGCATTCATTCTATTAAAAATACTCCTTTAAATATTAACAATTAGTGTTCAAATTACCAACTAATACAATATTCTTTAGCTGTCAGGGGGTTTAAATAAACCTATCTTTGATCCACGTTCCACTGAAATTACACATCATGGAGGTATGCAGTCACAACATTAGTGGGTTAAATGTCGAAATGGCATTACAGTACAAAACAGTTAAAAAAATCAGCTAGTCATATGTTTCTCCATCTGTGGAATTATTATGGCTCACAAGCAACCCAATGAATTACTGTAATCCTTGTTCTTGCAACCAAAGACATTATCTGAATCCCACCTTAATCCTGACTGGTTCATTTACTCCAAATTTCTCAGGTGTGGGTTAAAATTTCACTGCAAGGTGCCCACTGTCCTATGACATCCTGTTGCAAACTGGAAAACAAGTAGTACTTTATTTAAACATTCCTTAATTGCTACATTTTCCTAGACCACATTAATATATATTGTGTGTGTATATATATAGATATACACCAATAACATGTACATATATACACACACAAACATATATACACACATACACACACGTACCTAGGATAATAGCACACCGACAAAACATTAACTCTATACAGGTATTTGCCAAGAAAAAAAATAGGGCATTTCCTCCACCACTTATTCACAAGCTTATGGGTTGGTTTGCTTTTTTTTTTTTTATCCTTGTGTCCCTGATAAAACAAAATGCATGGTTAAACCACAAAACTATATATTTTTTTTCTCACTTCAAATTTTATGAAGGCATCAGGCACTTTTGATTACTATTGGTGTGTACAAATATAGGAACATCTCCTTTTACATATATATATATTTATATATATATACTCTACTGTATCTTCTTTGCTTGGATAACTTTTTTGTGAAATCTTTGGTCCTTAAGTATATACTTCTTGCCACAGCTGGTTTTCCAGCATTCTCACATTTTTAAAATGTGAGGCATGCACACAGCTGGAAATAATGGACTTTGTCATCGTACGTGTTTCTGTTTCTATAACTGTACCAATCCACTACTGTTCATTTGGAGCAAGCTGTTTCTGGTAAAGCATTCTAGTCAAGCAAGCTATACATTCTACATGGTCAATCCATAGACGGCACTTGCTGCAAGCCCCAAATGCAGTAATTCCAATATACAACTTTATTCAGCTTATCTCTGCTTTATGCCTCTAACTTTTAACTCCTGAATACATATAGAACTGTTTTTGTGAAGTTTTTTTTCTTTTGTTGTTTTTTTTTGTTTTGTTTTGTTTCTTTCATATTCTCCCTTTTGCAGATCCCATTCTAGAGTAAGAATAAAAATAAAAGAAAATAAGGCTTTCCCACCTTCTCTATGCCAAAGCTATGGGAGCAGATATTGCCAACCCATATTGTCATCAAGCATTCCTCCCTCACTTATTTCAGGGGAAGCTGGTTGCTTTTAATGACAGGCCTCTTGTGCTCTGGGGTAGGATCCAATTATTTTGGGGTTCTTTCTTGATCATGCTCCCATTAATTATTAGAAGAATCACAAGCTTGTCCCAAGCTTGAAAACTAGAGCAGATCATCATTGCACAAAACACCCCATTTCAGAGGGACCCGTCGCCCCTTCCTACATCTTAGAAAAAGTTCTCTCCACGGGGTCTACTAATTTCAGTTCTTAATTACAGGGCAGCCAAGTAGAGTATGTGTGCTGCTGGCAAGGGAACACCGTCTGAACCTGGGCAATATAGTAATTGCTGAAGTTGGCATCTGCTACGTATGGGGCTGGCTGGTAATAGCAGGTGACATTGGCCACGTTGGGGATGATGTTTTGCTCGGCTAGGACCCGGATGGCCAGCATGGTGATCAGATTCAGAGTCTGTCTCCTCTCATGTCCCATCAGGCACACTGTGCTCTCATTCACCACACCGTGAAGGGTCATGAGATAGTCATACTTGCGGTCTTCTAATCCCACAAAGTGGTTCTGCAAGTAGGACTCCAGCTTTCTCTGCTGTTCGCCAATGTCTGAGAAGTCAATGAAAAACCTCGAACACATGTATCTCTGCAGGGATTTAATCTCAGATTCAGAGGCTGCCCTAAAGCCCCTTACCAAAAGGTTGCAGTACTTCAGAAGACCACCTCCTCTGATTTCTTCTGGGTTTCTGGTGGCAATTATCTTGTTGCAGAGGTGATCAAAGGCTTCCTGGAAATCCCCATAAACGCTCTCGCCAATGATAGTTGGGTGAAAAGTTTCAGTCATCGGATTCTCTGAGCACTCATAAAAAAGCAGCAGGGAGTCCAGCTTGATTTGAAAGGAATCGACACTGAATTCAAACTGCCGCCTCAGAGAGTCCACAAATTTCAGCTCCACATTTTTGCCACTGTTGTTGGACAGGGAGATGAGACTCCATCGGTCTGAATCATTGCATACTTTTACCATTTTCTGCACATAAGCCTCCTATAATCAGAAAGACAAAATGAGCAAATCAAGAAAAGATTTCTCCTTCACTGCATCTGCTCACCCCTCCTAAGCCCACCCCATAATTTGCATTTCATAAAAGATTTCATGGAGCCTGCAGATACAAACCACAGAGTAAGTGCTTAATGTGAGAGCTGTCACTGCAAGTGTAAGACAGGGGAGGGTGTTCTGCCGGGACTGTGTCATGCAAGGGAAGCATATAGCAACACTACTTTGTTCAGTCACTTCTAAATACATCTACAGACTAAGTCCATGGCACATCTGCCAAATATGCCTGCACCCATATGCAGAAGGTCACTACTACAATCTAAAAAGAAATCTTATTTATTGGTTTTCACTTCTCTCTCTCTGCTTCCCAAAGAACAAGCTAACAAATGTTCATTCCCCTCAATCCTACCAGTGCAAGTTCCATAAATCAGTCGCACTAAAAAAAAAAAAAAAAAAATCCCTCTAAAAATCTGGAAGGATTTGGATTCAGCCTAATCAACTCAAGCGAAGTGTCTTCTAGAGGAGGGAATATGCCTCCCCACTGGGGCACTTAGCACAGCTGGAAGCATGCCTTGCAGACGGGGTTTCCTTCTTGCAGATGTTAAATCCATCTACGCTCCCCGTGCACCCGGGAACCGGGGCGGCACACCGAGCTGCCGCCGAGCCGGGCTGGGAGAGAGGTGTGCAGCGCCTGGCACACGCCCCAGGTAAAACAGCGCTCCCAGCAAATCAAACCGGGAGGGAGAAAAAGCTAATTAATCCTGAAGAGCCCCGGTCAGGGCGCTTCACTGTAAACTCCTCCTCGGTTTTAAGCGTGGGGTGAATAAATCGCTAGGGATTCCCGTGGGTCGCGGAGGTGTGGGGAGCAGCTGCCTCCCTGAGCGCACCACTCCATCCCCAGGGGGAAGGCGCCCACTCCCCGCAGGCAGGCGCTCACACCTGCCCGCTCCGGGCGCCCGGGCAGAGGGCAGGTTTACCTTGAGCGTGAGAGGCGTGATCTTCTCCTTATTCACCCCCTCGGGTAAGAAATCCAAGAGGCAGTCCAAGACCACGTCCTTCACAGTCTGAAATTCGGCTTCTCCTTTGAGGTCGGCGCAGAAGATGAGGTCCAAGTCCTTGTAGCCCAGGCCGCTGTCCTGGTGGAGGACGTGGCTGGCGGCCGAGCCGTTCAGCCGCACGTCCCGCAGGCCGATGCCCTTCTCTTCCAGCCGGCTCCGCACCACCTTGACGATCTGGCGAGGCTGCATGGCCAGCGTGGGGAAGTTACCGCGGCCGTGGATGGGGATGGTTTCGCTGAGGATGCGGTCCAGACGCTGCACTTGCTCCCAGCTCAGCACGTTGCAGTGCGCGCTCTCGCCGCCGTCCGCGGAACTCCCGCCGGCCTTCTCATCGTCTGCCATGGCGAGCGGCCGCCGCCTCCCCGGGCTGGATCCAGGCACCGCTCCGGCTCCCCGCCGGCCCCCCGGGGCCTCTCTCTCTCCGCGCCTGGCAAAAGAGGAGGAAAAGCCAGCGGTCAGCAGCTGCGTGCACACGGCGCCCGAGCTCCGCTCCCCTGCGGCCGTCCCTTTCAGTGGGGAAGCGGGGGGACACACCTAATGATTAGATTAAAAAATAAATAATTAAAATGGGGGGTAGGGGCAGAAAAAGCCCCCCGGAGCCAGGTGATGCTGCAGGATAAGGGAAGGTGCCCGACCTGCAGCGCCGCTGCTTGCGCCGCTCTCCGCGCTCCCGCCGGGGCAGAGGCCGCCCCGCGCCGCCGGAGAGGCCGGCCCGCACCGCCCAAGAGGCCGCCCCGCTCGCTGCCGCCGCAGGCTGCCGCCGTCTCCGGAGCTTTCGTAGTTCTGGCCGGGAAAGGTCCCCAGTAGTTTTTATACGAGGTTTCTCCGCGCTTCCGGGGCTCCGAGTCACGGCGTCCGCGTCCCGCCCCCTCTATCTGCATGGCCGGCCTCGGCGGTGCCCCCGGCCCGCCCACACCCCGCGCACCCGCGGGCCGCCNCCCTGACATTCCCGGTCATCCCAGGCTCAGCCAAACTTCATACCAGAGCGACGGAATTTGGCAAGAGCCCCTCTCCAAGCAGATGCCGAGGATCCCGGGCCGTGTGGTTTGCGCTGCTCGGCTCCTGACCGAGATTTCCAGAGCCGCCTGCGGCAGCGCAGCGGCATCACGCCGTGCCTGCCCGGCCCCGGCCCGGCCCCTTCCCCCGTGCCCGCCCGCCCTTCTCGCCGGCGAGGGGAGGAAAAAGACGTTTCGAAGACCACGGAGGAGCTAGTGCTTTCCAGAGGAGCATCCTGCCTATAGAGTACAACTTGGGTAACCGCGGAGCCGTAAAAATGACGTGGAAGACAAGCATATTATATACCCATATAATTTATTTGCATTTTCTCTTAACGATGAATGCATCTGCTTTTCACCTGTTACGTACATACACGTACATATAGTTATTATTTAAAATACATACAGATACTGTATGCATATCGATACTATTTCAAGACAGATACTATTTAAAACATACACACACTATTTAAAAGAGACTAAGCGCACGCAGCAGTACCCGGGGACGCCACCGCCCCAGTGCGCAGCCCGCGCACGCCAGCGCGGTATAGACAGCGGGTTGCGCGCAAGGATGCAGCGCTGGGGGACACGGGGTGGCTCATGGAGGGGGTTGCGTCACCGCTCGCAGTTTTGTGACGCGCGGCAGGAGGGGCTAATGGGGGTGCGCGGCGACGTGACGCGCGGCTTCCTCAACCGAGCGCTTCGCCGAAAAGGGGCAGTGGGCGACACAGCCCGACGGGGTTTACTGTTCCCTCCCCCCATTTTTAGCGCGCCCCCCATCTTCTCCCGCCGCATGATAGGGTCAGAGGTGT
>VYZP01021954.1:0-21171 GCA_013400635.1 Hypocryptadius cinnamomeus
AGATTAGCTCAGCTCGTTAGAGCATAGTGCTGATAATGTCTAGGTTGTGGGTGTGATCCCCAAATGGCTATTTACTTAAGAGTTGTACTCTCTTTGTGGGTCCCTTGTAACTCAGAATAGTCACTAAATAGTGATTTAAGTGATCTGTGGTTTAAGTATCATCCTGAAGCTTTTTAAACTCCTAGTCACAGAATCACAGAATGGGTGAGGTTGGAAAGGACCAATGGATCATCTGGTCAAACCTCTCTGCTCAAGCAGGGTCATCTAGTTGCATTTTTTCATATTTACAAAAATATTATGTAAGGAAAACATTAGGATTACTCAAAGTGAAAGCTTTAGAAAGACTGAAAATAAGTTTAAAGATTCCCATCTGATTTCCTTGATCTTTCCAGGGCCATTCAGTAGTTACCAGCAAATAGGGAGAAAAAGGCCTGATTTGAAGTTCAGAATTACTCTAATTGTGCTTTGTGTGTCTAGTAGAGACCAGTGGGATCAATGACAAGAATGGGACAGGTCTGGGAGCTTGCTAGGGCTGGTTTGAAGCAATCAGGACCTGTGCTGTCCTATCCAGGTCTCAGCAGGACTTGCTCTGTCTCATCCAGCTTGCTTTTCAGAGCACTGAGCATCTTTGTTCCTGTAGCTGCCTTCGTCCGTGGGAGATGTTGGGTGGTGTTGTGCTGCTTGGAGATGTCTCCCAGTGTTTCATTGTTGGAAGAAGTTTTGTGTTGTTATGTCACTGGGAGATGCTGTATGGTATTTCCTTGTTGCCCCCCCAGGCAGATGTGCTGGAATGTGGGACAACATGAGCTGCTGGCCTTCATCCACTGTGGGACAGACTGTCAATGCTCACTGCCCTGAATTCTTTCAGATGCTGACAGGGAAAAAAGGTAATGCTAAAATGATGCTTTTCTCACCCAGGTATTTTTTTAAACATTTATTTATTAAACACTTTATTTTTTATTTCTTTACAAAGACGCCATGCTCAGGTCTGAACTTGAAATTAATATTTTTCCCTCCTTCTTTTAAAGAACAATAGTTACTTAGCAGATCTGTTTCCACCTCTAAGCTGAACACGGAAAAGCCTGGAATTAAAGTAGCAAGATCTTTTAAGAGAATGTGTTTTCTAGCCAGATGGAAAAAAGTGCAGGAATTAAATGCTATCCTGAAAAGCAGGTTTTTAGCATGGTTTCTCAAGGAAAAGGGTTTTCTCCACTCAGGTTCTGTGTTTATTTCTGTCTTTCCCTTTTAGTAACTCCTAGAGCCAGTGGCTGGTCCCAGAGGAGCTTGATAGGGACAAAACTTCAAGCAGCATTAGATTCACACGAGTTTTGGCAAAACATCCAGCTAGGCAGGCAGAAAAGATCCCCTTTTTTGCCTTCATTAAGAGGAAATCTGCTCTGGGGATTTCTCTCTTGTCTGTGCATGATCCATACAAGTGACACAATCTCATGGAAATTCAGGTTTCATGGCTCACCAAACAATTCACTCAAAGAGAGACGAGCTCAAGCAGTGCTTTTTGTCCTTTTTTCTGGGATATCTAAGCTAGAAATTTACTCCCAGTAGACTACAGTAATCATGAGCTATTAAGTAAGCCTGCTTTCTGTTCATTTCTGCTTTTCAGTAATGCCTAAGAAATGTGTTTACATTCTCTTTAGGGAGTTAATGATTCAAAAGAGAAGAGGGTTTTGCATTCTTCAGTTATAGGGCACAGATTAATGAGGTCCAGTACTTACAGAAAAGCAGACAGATTCATTTTATGAAGGGAGGAACAGGAGACAAAGTATTAGATTGTCTAATAAAGATTACATAAGTCAAAGGAGAAGCACTTAGTGCTTTTTAAATGAAATCAGACATGAGCCACTCAGATTAAAATAAAAACCTTGCTACTTTCTGTACACACGAACATTATCTGCCCTTTGAGCCCTTTAAGCTGGTTTAAAGCCAAAGGATAAACAACACAAAGGCTTAGATCGCTGAAGAAACCATGCGTCTTTAGCACAGTGATCCCGGCCCTCAAATGCAGGAACTGAAATCCCTGCTGGTCCAGCCACTAGAGGGAACTGCTCCCTGCCTCTGGCCTTCTCACCGGGGAAGAAAGCAGGAATTTGTACATCCAAAGGTCATAATTACATCTCAGATGTTCACTCCCTTATCTTGGAGGTAGTCAGCTTAAACTTTAGTTGCAGTCCTTATCGAGAAGCTGATAAATAGTAATCAGAGTGACAGTGTTCAAAACAGAACCCCAAGACCTGGTCCATCATCATTAGCATCTTATTTCAGTCTCTGCATCTGGCATTTTGGGTCAAAGTCAGCAATAGTTTTACCTCACTCTCACGGCCACCTTCTTCTTTGGTTTTATACTGTGGTTGGCTTGTGACTCCAGAGTTTATTTACTGATACAGTCTTTGCTCTGTTGGAAACAATTTTGAAAAAGAAAAACAAAGATCTGCTTGCTTCAAAAGAAAAGCAAAGGTTTTCTCTCCTCGCCACTTACAAAGCAGATGGGCAGCCACAAATGCCAAAGGCCCATATGTTAACCCATGTGGATGGCTCTGAGCTTTGCCCAAACCCTGGTCTGTGTGCTCACTTCTGGACTTGCATTTGCAGCCCAGACTGTCTGGTCCCTTTCTACATAGCAGACCAAAGAAACAAAATTATCTGGAACCAGGTAACAGAACTGAGCATGGTGTCTTAGGCAAGGAATGAAGGAAGGTGTGACAATCGTGAGGATTCAGAGGCAAAGGCCACATCAGGTGGCCCCAGTCCCACAGCCATCCCTTTAGCCAGAGTTCCTTCTTGCCAAGGCAATTCCAAAGTACCAGTAAACACCAAGCCAAATCCTTAGACAGACTGCAGACTCCCAGTCTGCTCTGAGTGGGCCATGCTGCAGTTTCCCCAGTGTGTGTGTCACCCATAGCTCAGGAGCATTGTTAAAATTTTCCTTGTGCCCATCCATATGATGTACCTGGTACAATCTCCTGTGCTTTGCATGTAATGCAATAGTATGTGCACACCAACACAGAACTTCACCTCCTCTTGGCTGATCTGCTTTGACAGCCTCGAGCACAAAACAGTCACAGGCATGTTTACAAGCACAGTGCTTTGCTCACGCTGAAGCAGAGAACCTGCCACCACACCACTCCCTTGCTGGGTGCCAAGACAGGCTGGGGAGAACCTTTTGGGAGAGCTGCTTCTTTCCTGTTGTTGCTGCACTGCAGCAAAACATAAAAAAACCTGGCTTATAAAGCAAGCCTGGCCCTTTCAAAGATGCTAAGTCAGAACAAGATGTTCAAAAAAGCATCAGAATAATAGTCTGATAAGGACACACCCAGAACTCTTTCCACTCAGGGTTCTAAGCCCGTTTGCTGTGCCTTGCAGGTTTACAGAGGTGAGTTCAAATCAAGTGCAGACATGCTGTCAGGTCACCAGCATTAGCCCAGAGATAGCAGGAGCCCTGGCTCTGTCCTGACAATTCCAGCAGGGCTCCAAAGAGGATAAACCATTGCCAAGCACTGCTGGATATGCATCTCCCTCAGTTCCCTCAGCACTGCAGGGATGTTTTGCAAGAGCCAGACACCCTAAAGTCTTTATTGCTAAGTGTGTGGGAAAGAAATGGACTTTTATGGTGCCCTCTGGCAAGGCTTGTACTTGGAAGGACTGCTGGTTTCACGTCCCCTTTAAATACTTGCTAGCATTGCCATCACTGCAACAAAGCCAGGATTTCACTGCATGTTTCTGAAATATGGTTCTTACCTGACAGATCAATGTGATTAGGACAGAGGGAAGTTGTTTTACTTCTTTGTAAAAGTTTCTCTTCAGCACATAACAAACATGCCTGCTAGGGCCACTTTCTTCCAGTGACATTGTAAGTGGCATTGGGCAGGACTTCCCACTTTCACTTCAGAGTGAAATATTAATGTAGACAAGTTCAAAACCATCCTATTCAGCCATGTGCAGCTTGCTGGGCATTCATCTCACTCAGCATTAGGAGTCTAAAAGTCAGACATCCCAGTAGAAATGGGTCAGACAAACTGCCCTCTGTGAATACCAGTCCAAAAAATGAGTTGAATTCTGCAAATGTATATTTTTCTCTGAAGACAGCCCCAAGGGACACAGTTGGGCTTAAATACTCAGCTTTCCAGAAGCTGAGCTTAAGTGAGGGGAATTTCTTCCTAACCTTTAATTTGCAAGTTAGCAAGGAAATCAACTGTGTAAAATAATGCCCAGTGTGGGGGAAAGACTTTTAGTATTCATTTAAATCTTACTGAAAATCTGTGACCATCTACAGTTTTGTGTTCTATTTGGAGCATGACAAACCACAGTAAGGAGGTGGGAGCATTCAGCAGAGTATCAGGTTTGCATGGAGCTTGAATCTGTGGCTGAACAAGTCATGTGTTTGCTGATCTTGGAAGAGTGGCCAAGAAACACCAGATGTACCGAGCAGTATTATTTATGCTGCAATTAATAAAAACACATCCATCACAGTCATCCCTGAGTGGGCAAACAATATTATGACCCACACAAGTACACTGGGCAAGTATCAACAGAATCAGTTCAGCTGCATTTTGCCTCCAGCTATGCAGAGTGCACTGCCTGGGGCAACACACTCTCCTGGTTCTTGGAGCAACCCTATATGGTGACTGAACCCCGAGGACAGCAAAGATAAAACTGGAAATGGTCATACCCCATTCTGTCTTTTTTATTGTTACCACACAGGTTTTGTGTACCGAAACTGTACAAGTGAGGGCTGGTCAGAGCCGTACCCGAGACCTGACATTGCTTGTGGCTACAATGTCAACGACACAACCAACGAGGCCAGAGTGAGTCTGAGTGCCCATGACCAGATCTGCTGCCCTGGGGCCCTGGGGAGAAACACTTTTGGGAGAGACTGATTGATGTTGTGATTTAACCCAGGTGGGGCTATTGTTATTGGTAGTTTTCAGCATGAATACTTCCTGCAAATGACTGGAAGTGGTTGCTCAGGGTGAAATTTCAGTAGCTGATTTTACAAGAAAATTTATTCATTAAATAGGAGGAGGGATCTTTCTTTTGGTGTGGGCTGAACTCTACCAGGCAGGCAAGGTAAAGATGTGATTATATGTTCTCCTGCAGCGCTCCTATTTCATGACCCTCAAGACCATGTACACCATCGGATACTGCACCTCCCTTGTGACGTTGATGATAGCCTTGGTGATCCTGGCCTCCTTTAGGTGAGGAGAAGCATCTCTGGTTTGTGTTTGGTCAGGACTTCTGGTCATCTCAGCTGACACAAATCCTTCTGTTGACTTTCTGGGCAAGCTAAAAATTGCAGTATATCTGAAAACCTTTACAGAAATCAGTGACAAAAATTATCTCTGAATCTTGTCTCCCAGAAAATGTCAGGGCTGCTCATTATATTTTGCTCTCCTTTTCTTTCCAAATCACAGCTGGATGCATGTTGCAAATGGCATTTGCACCAATTCCCTGATGAGGTCTTCCCATGATTTCAGTGTCCCTTGGGCAGAGTGTCTTTCCCCTGCTGCTCTTTTCCCCACTTGAGACTGTGGCTAAAACTTTGTTCTAAGTGTCACTGCACTGACTTGTGGTAAAGTTTCTATTAGCAATCTGACATGCAGCTTATCTTCACTCATCCCTGTAACCTGGAATTTGTACTGTGCTGCTTATTCAGTGAAATTAATTTCCCTTACAGTAAATGTCAGGGCGGCACCTCTGGGCAAAAGGAAACCCAACTACTTTGCAAATTTATATTCAGGCTGCACGGCCTCTGGACACAGACTATGTGAAGATTTAATACAGAAAACACTGCAGGCACAAGTGCACTGTGCTGGCAGAATAAATAAATTCATCCGGGTGTGAATAAACACCTTGGGTTCATGTTACTACAGAAAGGAGGGAGGCAGGGATACTAGAACAAGCATATTGGCATGAAATCACAATTTTCCTGGCAACATTCAGCTTGTTTTAGCACCTGAGTGGAGCAGATATGACTGTAGCTTTTTAAGGTCTTCTCTAGGATATCCCTCTTGGGAAATGCATCAGTCTTCCTTTCACAGACAGAACTACTCTGTTCTTCATTTGTCAGTTTATCACTACTAAGGATTGAAACCTGTTGTTTACAGCCACAGGTTCCTTACATTGGTGAGGAATGTCACTTCACTGGGTCTTTCTTTCTTTTTGTTTTTGCAGAAGGCTTCGCTGCACAAGGAACTACATCCACATGCATCTCTTCACATCGTTCATTTTGCGAGCCTCATCCAACTTCATCAAGGATGCTGTCTTGTTTTCCTCCGAGGACACAAATTACTGTGGGGCATACACGGTAACCCTCTGCTCATCAGCTTGCTCCACCCCTCAATTTTCCACCAGGATCCTAGCAGGATTTAGTGTACAGGGAAGGAAATCTCCATCCCAGCTTTATGTTCATCATGAGGGGTTATGGGAGAAGAGAGGTATGCTCTGCCTCTTCTCTGAGAACACATTAAATATTGCTGATTTACACTGCAGTGTGAGACCTGATAGTAAGATAAGGGCTTGCACTCAGACAGTTTGGGACCTCCCAAATTTTGAAATGTTTTTGCCTTTTTACTGGCAGCAAACTATTTTGAAAATTTGGGTGTGAGGAGGGGTGAGCAACACTGGAGATGATGGTCACTGCTTTAAACTAAAAGATAAGAATTAGGGAGAGGAACAAAAATAGGCTTGTTTTGTTTTATCCCACTGGTTTTGCTGGATATTTGTTGCAGAAAAATAACATTTTGCAAACATTTCAGTTTGTCTCTATCAAGTGCTTTTCTTGGGAAAAAAAGGATTGACAATACATTCATATGCTTCTCTAAGGTGATATTTGTGTTACTTGTACTAGGAAGGTAGTAATAGTGAAATTCCCCTGAGACAGTAACCTGAATCCAAGTGTCCATGACACATTCAGTTCTTCTAGTGAGGCAGTTGATTAATGCATTTAGGAGTGCCAGCTCTGCTTTCTTGTCATGTGAACCCCTGTCTTGAGGACATCCATTTAGTCCCCTAATTACTATAAAATCTCTATTTGCCAAGATTAATTTACAGCTCGCTGTCTCTGCTAGAAGGTACGAACAAACCCAGGCAGGAGCTAATGATCCTCTCTTTCCTCAGGCTGGCTGTAAGCTCACCATGGTCTTCTTTCAGTATTGCATCATGTCTAACTACAGCTGGCTCCTTGTGGAAGGACTGTACCTCCACACTCTCCTGGTGATTTCCTTCTTCTCCGAAAGGAAGTTCCTCTGGTGGTTCATCGCCCTCGGATGGGGTACTGGCTCTCCCTTCAGTGAGGACAACTGGGTTTTTTCTGCCTTTGGCATGGACTTGTGAAGCAGTAACTGGTTTTTTCAATTGCAGGTGCCCCAACAGTGTTTGTGGCTGCATGGGCGACTGCTCGGCAACTCCATGAAAATATTGGGTAAGTGGTGTGGAGTGGGGGAAGCTGGCATGCCAGGGGGAGCATGCAGCACCTGTGCAGGCTTTTCCATGGGGTACTGCTCATTTCTAATTGCTGGGAGCAAGTAAATCAACCAACATCCTGCTGTGGTGGGAGCCTGCTTCCTAGTGTGGGTGTGAGTAGAGGTACAGCTAAGCAACACGAGAAAAAGCTTCCAATTCCATTTGAGCATTTTCTAGGGTAGGAGGTAGCCTTCTGGTATGAATTCAGACCACATGTTTTCAATATCTGTGTTTAACTTTCTGAACAGTGAAACTTTGTTTCTTTCTCCTTCCTTTCAAAATTTTGAACAGTGTTTTTACTTTAAGGGAAGGACTTGTTTCTGTCCGGTGCAGGTGGGCAGTTTTCTGTCAGACACGTACCACTCAGTGAGAACAGGAAATTAGTTTTGTAGAAAAGAGAATAGGGGCCTATCTAAGGTGCAAAACAGACTAAACCTGTTTGAAAAGATACCAATGTTTTGATAACTGACTGCACCTTCTATTTTTGCAGGTGTTGGGACATTAACACTGATGCCAATACCTGGTGGATCATTAGAGGCCCCATAGTTGTGTCTATATTTGTAAGTCTTTTCTGGGACAAGCAGATTCAAACTGTGTTTTCAAATACTGTGAAGTCAGAGCTCATCTACTCAACATGCTTTAGAAGTGTGTTAATGAACTGATCTTAGGCATGTGTCTGAACTGGTGTGACCCATGAGTTACTGCTTAAGCAACTTCTGCTCAGCAGGACTTAGTCAGTAACCAATGCCCCAAAGCTAAGTTCACAAGGAAAGCTAGTGTGTCCTCCCAAGAAGCAAGAGCCTGAAGAAGATCAGGTTTCCACATCCTGTTGATTTCACATGAACTCGGCTGTTTTGTGGAAGCTTGTTTTGGACTGTTTCAAGGAAAGCTCCGGAGGAGAAACGAGTGGCTGTACATTTCAGTACAATTACTTTTGTGTCTGCTGGTCAATGCCTCTCTCAGCAAAGCCAAAACCAACTTGCCTTACATGACCACTGGCTTTTGTTTTCAGGAATGAAAACAGCTCACAGGCTGCACGCACCACATATTAGTGGACAGCACTGAGGCACTGCTCTGTGAATTAAGGCACAGGCATTGAACCTCAGTGTGAGCCTGCCCAATGCAAGGCAGTAGTGATGGCAAGAGCAGTTTGGTGTGTATAATACTCAGCACCTGTGTTTTGAGCATTTGCTGGTACTCTCCTTCAGAGCCTTAGGCTGGAGCTGCTGCTTGGGATAGTTGTTCTGCCCGGTGAAGATGCTCTGGGTCAGACCATGCTGCAATGACCTGTCTGAAACCCTAACCCAGAAATGTGAACTGCTGGTTATTGTCAAGTAACCTGCTGACACTCCAAGCGAAACCCCAAGGGCTGGTTGAGGTTTTCACGTTTCCAGTAAGAACCATTTTGTTTGCAAAACACAAACTGCAACACTTGCACACTTCTCAGAAACCCAGGCAGCAGAGATGGTGGGTTAAAGTTCTGCTCCTATTGACCAGTGAGCAATCCTGCATCCCCACAATACAAGCAGCAGACCGCACAAGTGACTTGGGATCAACTTAACGAGCATTTATTTTTCTTATGAAACAACCCTCATTCTAGGAGCCACTCAGCAATATATAAAAGCCAACGAGACCCAGGCAAGACAAAAAGCACAATCTTAGTTTATCTTATGGCGGCCCCCACCCGCTATCGCCTTCCAATGCTGATCCTGCCCTCAGAATGCTGCTCCTGCCTTGTTTAGCTGCTGAAGGTAGAAGCCGCCTGCATGACTCTGCAGGTTTTCCTCAAACAAGGCTTTACTCAAGCCCATAACCAAACAAACAACCAGATGTTAAACCCAGATCTAATCTCTGTATTCCTCACAGCCTTCAGCAGCTGAAAGGGCAGAAAATCAGCACCGATAAACACCTTTGTGCTCCCAGGCTCTCGCTCATTCCTGCGCTGCCCGCGGGCAATTCCTCCGGGCAGGAATCCCAGCGCTCCCCCTTCCCCTGTGGTTTTTATCAGTGAAAAGTCCTGCTCAACCTATACGGCTCTTCTCTGGGCTAATGGGTTAAAAATTTCAGAATACCCAGACCTGAACCTCCTTTCCTCCCCACCACCCCTGAAATATGTCTTGTCTTTATGCTCTCCACCTCCGCTTCCCCAGCTCTACTGCTTTCCTCCTCCCTCCACAGCTTCCCCAAACTTCCAGCCCTCTCCAGACTCCCTCAGCGGCCACAGCTGCTCCGTTTCCACCCGATAACTTTAAAGAACTCAGGGACTTGCTGTGTCTGTCCCATCTCCAGGAGACCCGGTTCTTTTAGGGAGATGCACACCCCTGAGCCCTGCTGCCATGCCCCCAGGCACGTTTAACCCACCATGAAGAGGATGCACCTCTGCGATGGTGTTTCCCGGCTCAGGGAAGGGTTAAGGGCCAGCCACGGTGCAGGTTCTGCAGAAGGGGTGCAGGTCTGCAGAAGGGGTGCGGGTTCTGCAGAAGGGGTGCAGGTCTGCAGGCCGTGCAAGCCAAGGGCAGATCAGCCCGAGGTCGCTCCCCACGGGGTGCGAGGCGCTGGCCGTGGGACAGACAGACAGACAGACACGCTCAGGCGGCTCTACCTCCCCTGCAACTCCCACTCTTTGCCTGAGGGCCAAACGAGCAGAAACAGTTATTGCCTCATCTGCACCCAAACTGAGCAGATCAGCATTTTTATCTGATATCCACCCTTCGAGAGGGGGAAAATGCAAAAGGAAGAACTCCAGTGTCGACTCTCTCCTCTCCCCACTTTTAACTACTTTGTCTCGTGATCCCAAACCACACGGAGTGTTTTTAGCAGGGAACAAAGAGCACTTGCAGCCCCAGTTAGGAAGCGATAGCTCCAGTGCTGCCCCTTTGCTGGTATCCAAAGTGGGGCCAGACTGTGCAGAGGCTGTCAGAACCCCACAGCCCGCTTTGGAGGAGACCAAACCGATGCTCCTGGTTTCCCTGCCCTTTGGTGATTTGCCTGGATAACAAGCCCTGACCATCTCCATAACTAAAGCTGCAGCAAACCAGCAGGGAAAGCAGCCAGTGTCCAAGCCCAGGGTGGCCAAGCAGGCTGGAGAAGCAGGAACAGAGACTGGGATGGGAACATGGACACAGGCAGGCCAGCCCCAACCCCTCTGTTCTTTCTGCTCAGTCCAAACCCCTCAAAGTGGCTCTGCTGATACCTGCCAGTTACATACGTGGATGTGGATACTGGGTTTGTTGTTTGGTGGGTTGCTTTTGCATTCTTACTTTGTTTTTTGTTTGTTTGGGTTTTTTTTTTCCAGATTAATTTCATTATCTTTGTCAACATTTTAAGAATCCTGATGAGGAAGCTCAGCTCCCCTGAAAAACGGAGCAGTGATTTCAACCAATACAAGTATGTCCCTTACATCCCTTATAAGACATTCAAGGTCACCTGAGCATCTCTTGCTCCTTCTACACCAGCTTTTCCCTCTGTTTTCATTCTCAGGAGACTTGCAAAGTCAACGCTCCTCCTCATCCCTCTCTTTGGGGTCCACTATATCATCTTTGCTTTTTTCCCTGAGGATGCAAGCAGCGGCACAATGGAAATTCAGCTGTTTTTTGAATTGGCTCTTGGATCATTCCAGGTAATATTTGACAAGCTATTATTTCTTTAAAATAAGAAAAAGAGGTAGAACATATAACTCTGCAACAGACTTGGGTTTCCAATGGCAAAGCCAAGCTGATTTCCCTTGAGATGCCTCATCCCCATTCAAAAACTGAAACTGCAATCCTGTGACCACGGTTCTTTTATCTTTTAGGGCTTTGTTGTGGCTGTACTTTATTGTTTTCTTAATGGTGAGGTGAGTTTCGTGTGTATAACATTCTTGGTTATTGCTGAAGCATGCCTCGTTAATCAGTGGGATACATCCCCCAATGAATTACACCTTTTGTCTGAGGGTTTTCTTCCCAGCTACAAACATCACTCTTGAAATTCCTCCTAGACCAGGCAAGCCTAGGTAATTGTATGCCAGATGCAAACTTCACCTCTCAACTACTGCAACCCTTTCATAAATCAGATAACATTATTACTGTCTGGGAACTGAGGGTGGGAGCACCATCCCTCACACAGTCACACTGACAGCCAACTGGTTCTGACGTATGACACCATTATCTGCCACTCCATCCATGGCTGCTTTATTTACTCAATCCTTAGGAGGGGATTTATCAAGAGCTATACCCAGTCCAAGTTTATTAGGATTCTTATAAGGTAAAGATTTTGGTAGAGGGATTGTTTCTTTGTAGTTGCATGACAACTCCCAGGCTTCTGGGCTAGAACTTGCACTCTGAAATGTTGCTGCTGGTAGAGGAGGGGGGAAACATACAAACCGGGAAGATGTAGAGCTAATTGGAAGGAAAAAAAAAAAAAAAAAGGCAAGCCAACGCCTAAGAAAAAGTCACTTTGAAATAAAGGAGGGTTTTGAAATACACTGACTGATCTTTCAACAGGGTTAAAAAAAAAATGGTTTTGAAAACAAAATCTGCATTTTTTTTTTTACCTTAGAGTGCCAAAATGTCCAGGTTTTATATCTAAAATTAAAATTCTGGAAAAATCTAAACCAAACCCTTCCTAAGGCCAGCTATATTCCGTGAGCAGTTTCACCTGCAATTACATACAAAGTTATGTGGCTGCAACAGTATCACTAGAAGTGTCAAGAAACAGGCCCTACCTCAACCCCTTAAACTGGGGTTTAAATAAATAAACCCAAACCTTGGCAAAGGTAACCCTCTCTCATTTTCCTGTTACGCTGCTCTCCGCAGTGCAGGGTTCCAACACAAACTAGCTGAACTAAGTATTTTGTGACCTTTCTACCTAGGTTCAGCTGGAAGTTCAGAGAAAGTGGAGGCAGTGGCATTTAAACAAGCACTGGCGACAGCATCTCAGCACCTCAGCCAGTAACGGAGGGAGCGGCTTGACTCAAGAGATGCAGATGGTGAGGTCCAGCCCAGCAGAGCACAGGAGAGGAACCCTCCAAAGGTCAAGTGTGCTTTAACTCTGTGCACCTGAGGGTACCTCCACGCTCAGATACACATGGCTGAGTCCCATGGGCTGAGCTGGGAGTCCTGTGTCCATGTCCAAAGCGGGACTTGGCTGTGGATCAATGGTTCTTGGAGCACATCTGTTCGTGTATATCCTGTGCAGCACCATGGTTATCCTGCAAAGCAAAACGGGCCAAAATATTATCCTCCTCCTTGAGTTTCTGCCCACAGTAATTTGTGTTTCTCTCCACACCTGCTGCTAGTTCTACCTTAAATGGGACCTTCCGTTTTCCATGTGGCTCTCCAGCATGTTCCAGGCTAAGTCAGGCTGGTGTTTTTTTGATGTTCTTTATTTTTTCTGCTGCAGAAGCTGGGAGGACATTGAATTTTATATGATGAAGGTCACGTGCCAACGCAAACTTAATTAATCCCTAGAATTTATCAAGGTTCAGAGCCTTTCTGTTGTGGTGATGAATGAATGGGTGATGGACACTGAGAACATAAGGCACAGCTGAGCTCCAGTGTCCTCTCATATCCTCCTCATATCCATGGCTCCAGTGACAGTGGCAGGCTCAGACAGGTTTTTGCCTTTGCCTCTTTCAGAGGTGGAGACCTTGGGAACAACGGTGGTCCAATTTGGATATTTGTATCATTTTGAAATGGTAACAAAGCTATTACAACATATTCCAAGGGTGATCAAAAAAACTTCAGTAAAATAGGTCATCCCTATTGTGTCTGTACCTCTGAGACTTGACCAGCTTGTATTTGAAGGGAAGAAATGAAAGTCTTGGGACATCTAAAGGTCAAATGAACTGGACAGTAGAAACTATCTGGTGAAAAACAATACCATAATGGCTACCAAAAATCTCTTTAGAGTCTGCAGTCCCTCTGTGTACTGAAATCTGCAAGGCAGTGCACTGTAATATGCTGTCAAAAAGTATCTGAGCTATCACAGCTTTATGCTCTTAAGGACATAATTTAGCAGATTTCCCTGTTTTGAGTGGGAAAGGGATAAAATAATTCATCTGACAAATGAAATCAAATCTCCTACTTGATTTTGTATCCACATTTCCCTAGCTGGGGTGATTTTTGGCTGGGTTTCTTCAAGGGCAAAGATGCTTGAACTGAAAGCAAATGGTGTTTATCACTTCTCCCTCCTCCCGATCACCTACAAGACATTGGCAAAACATGCATGGCATGTCAAATGCTGCCTGAGCAGCATTCCCCAACCCCCTCTGCCAAAACTGCTCCAACGAGCTTTTAATCACACCAAATGCCTACATGGTAGGTTTCTGCCATTTTATCAGAAGACAAACATGCAGAGAAGTTCAAAGGATACATTCAAGCTTAAATTACCTGTACTGAAGCAGGTTTTTGAGTGTTGCCAGCTCTCTTTGAAACAGATTCAGGAAAAAAATCCTTTTTTCACTGGGAGTGCTGACAGTTATCCCACACCCTCCCTGGTGCAGCAGGTGCTGCAGGCAGCAGCACAGGGAGGACAGCCAGGAGGGGAAGGGCACTCAGCAGCAGGGAGAGCTTGGTGGCTGCTCCAGCCTGTCCTGCCTGGTTGGCTTTCTTGGCTCATGCAGGTCACCCTGCAGTAGGAGAGTTGAACCTCTTTAGGACCAGGAAAAAAATAACGAGATGTAAAGCTGTAATCTGGCAAGTGTTTCAAGGAATTACTTTAAACTTATATTTTTGGAAATAGCAAGGTTTCAAGTTGGCTTTGTCCTTTAAAAATCAGCCAAAACAAGTGGAAGGAAGAACAGAAGCAGGATCAGTCCCATGACCAAAGGAGAAGTGAAAGCCCCTCCCTGAAGTTTGGAATGAAAGATCTCACTTTTTGCTGACTCACCCAAGCCAAGCAGAGCCTCCAAACTTGTCAGGGGTTCACTCTGTCCCAGTGCATTTAGCAAGACAGATACTTCCAAAAAAATGTAACCTTAATTTCTCTCTGGCCTATGAATGAGACCAAGAAGGGTGAAACAACTTGTATGTTCCCTCTCTGAGAATTAAACATTCATCCTTCAAGCCAAAGCAGCTGTTTGTTTTAATTGCAAGTGCCTCCTTTCAGCATAAATGAAGAAATATGGATTCAGAGATACAATAACATGTAATTAATTAGATCCGATGCAATTATTGGCTCTCACACGAGCCAGTGTAACAGCTCAGCCCTGCAGTGCATTGTTAGGACCAGCACAAGATTGGGAGGAGCCCAGGCTGAGCATGATACCTATTTGTACAGGGGCCTACCACGTGCCCCAGAAAAAAATACTGCTAGTTTTTATATTTTAAACCCCCCAGTTCTAGCATAAACTATTGTTTTACATGGCCATTTTGGTTTTATTTGTCTTGCCTGAAATAACCAAGAAAAATGAATTATTCCCAGATTCTGTATAACATGTTCACTTCAGGCATCGAGCACAAGCCTTGTTTGTATGAAGAGCTGAGTAACTCCATAAAAACTCTTGGATGTCAGGTGGAATTTGGAGTCCTCAGCTCTCGGGGAAGATAGGAGTAGCAGGCAGCCCCTGGAGTTATGATGCTGTGACCTTGTCCTGGTTTCTGCTGGCTTTAGGAAGCTGCTGCCAACCATCACCACAGGGGAATGGGTTCTTACCTCCCCCATCTCCTGGGCAGGCACTACAAAGGCTCCCTGCACTGCTGGGGATCTTGCTTGTTTAGCTGTGCTGCAGGATGCTAGAGGAAGGAGCTGCTTAGCTCTGGGGACATTGACATGCTTGCAAGCAGATGAAGAGGAACAGGAAAGCAGATCTCAGCGAGCAGTGTAAAAGCAGGAGATGAAGGCACAGAGGGTGAACACAAACTCCATATTCCTAGAGCCCACCCACTTTCCTTTCATTGTACTTGCTCCTGGGTATTCAATGTAATATGGTGGCTTTTCCAGTAAATAGCACCTGAGTACCACCTTTCACACAAGTAGTTATCATTGTTCAGGGACACTGGTGACAGCCTCTGGCTATTCAGCCCAGGTGCCCTGAGGAGCCAGTTGCTCTTCTGCAAGCCAGGAGCATCAGCAGCCTAAGAGCTGATGAATTTAAGAGGAAGTCATTAATGGAATTTCTTTCCAACATTGGCAACAAGGAAGTTCTTAGCAAAACTATCAGAAGCAAAAACCAATAGTTGCTCAGTGGATAATTACATTGTGCAATGCCTGGGGAGCTGAAATGGGCTGTTTCAGAACGGTTGGTACCGATTCAGTGGGATTGGGTCCAGTGAAGGTGAGAGGCCTCAGGAATTCAGGCAACACCCCTTCCAGGACACTGCCTGGGGCAGACCCTGTTTTCACCCAGAAAAGAGGCTCTTCTTGCATGTGCCAGCTGTCTTAGAAGGTTGAGAAGAAGGGCTATTATCAGCTTACCATAGCCCCCAGCAGAGGGAAAGAGAAAGCAGGTGAGGACAGTCATGAAATCACCTTCCTATGGCTTGCAAAAGCAAGCAAGGCTCAACCTCATTCCTGATATCCCTACGAGCACAGCTGATGAACATATTGGAGACAAAATCAAAATAACATGCTCTAGAGGACCCTGCTGGAGCAGGGAGGCTGGACTAGATGACCTCCAGTGCACCCTTCCAACCTTAACCATTCTGTGATTCTGGAAAAACACAGTGCAGGCAGGAAATCTCCCTAGCTAGCATGCCCTGTATCAACATTTCCTTATTCTTATCCACAGGCAATGGCTTGTGCACAAGTGTCTAATTAAAGTTAGTAGCTAAGTCTAAACGGCTCATTAACAAGAAGTGATGTTCATTACCCTGCTTTTAAGAGGTGTTAAACTGAGACAGGCCAATGACCTCTCCTGTTGGAAAGAGAACACCAGGTGCTAATTAACGTGAGATTACATAAACTAATTCAGTGGTGTAGCTGGGAAGCTCTTTTCCTGACACTTAACTAAACCTGCTAATACAGTGAGCTCTGAGAAAAACACATAAATACATTTGTACTCAGATACCACTTCTTGCAGGCCAAACAATCAGAGCTGAGGAAAAGAGCAAGGATGCTTCAGACATGGGGTGCAGTGTGGGAACAGGAAGGCGAAGGACACAGGAAAGAGCTCTTTAGCTGGTAAACAGAGCACATGCACAGCAGGAAGTCATTAAAGCGCCTACAAGGTTATCTCAAATTCCCACGAAGCAACACAGCTGACTGCCCTTCTTGTTTTGCAAGACAAGAAAGCAGGGCTGGCTTCTTGGGCTGGTGCAGACACTGGAGGGAAAAGGAGAAGAGAGTGTGTAGTGGCCTCAGTTCCCTTGGTCAGAGCTTGGCAGAGCACCAAGCAGTCATTTCTTCATCAGTTTAGCTGGGTAAACACACGGAATGGTGCCTGGGAGATTATGTAAAACCTCCCTCATCCCCTTAAATCTGCACCCCAATATCGAAAGATAAAAGGAGTGAATTACAGCTCTTATTTCAAATCAATTTATTTAACAAACTTCAGGAATATTGCTTGACACTTCCAAATGCTTCAGAAAATGAACAGTGACCCACTGCTGCACAGGTTGCTCTAGATAAGAATCTCAAGACAATCAACTCTATTTTGTAATATTTAGCTGTCAAAACACATCTTTTCCCAGCATAACTGAGCAGTACTATACAAAAAAACAGTTGGGAAAAAAGTTACTCCATTTTCCTCAGAGGATTCCCTACCCCCAACAAAAGGCCTCTTCTTCAGCTGGCAGAGGGCATCCTAAAAATCATTCACAATTGCACCATGTCTAGGGTGAACTCAATGGCCAATTGTCCAGTCTCCCTCTAAGCAGAGCAGGAGGCACCAGCCTGGAACCCAGTCTGGCTGTGGCTGCCTTCCAAGGAAAGGGATGGAGGCACAGGCTCCCGCTAGCATGAGGGAGTATACACACAGAAGTGATTTTTCCAAGTCTGGATGTCACCAAAGTGTCACTCTGAAGTTACATTCATGTTTCTAGACAAGCCATAGACACCCTTACATGTAGGGGAACTGTCCTGTCTGACATGGGCACCCCCAGGCACCATAGCTGAATCACTGGTTAGTTAAGGTACTCCTGGTACACCTGGTAACACCAAAGTGCAACTGTTTGGGACCAGAACTTGCAGGGTCTCTTTGGCCTAAATGGCTCTGCTAAAGCCAACAGCACCAGCTCACACAAGCAGGTGCAAGTTCAGCCCAGCAGTGTCTTCAACAGTGCCATCAGCAAAGCAAAGGCACCTTCACACACAGACACAGTCACAGTGCAGTTTTCCAGAGACAAGGGCACAAGTCCTTGTCCTTGAGAATGGACCAAGAAGCCCCATCAAAGCCCCAGACATCACAAGAGCTTCAGGAGCTGTCTGGATAGCACAGCTCTGCATCATGCTGACAGAAAGATGAGCAGATTCGTGTGCAAAAGTACAACTGGCACTGTCCAGAGCAAGCCAAGACTGAACCTGCACTGCAAAAAGGGCTTAGGAGTGTTGTCTTAAGAAGTTACAGAAGTCCAAGAAGGAACGGAGACTGTCCTGAAAGCAAGCGAGTCCACGGGAGCACGTTCATCAAAGTGTGGTACATTCCAGCTCAGGCACAGCTCAAGATTCTGAGCTTTCAAAGACAAAGCTGTTTACTCATGGCTCACATACACAGGCTTTTTGACATCCGTGCTATGATGCATTTGTTTCAGGTGAAAAACTGTGTCAAACTTGTTGCACAGGAAACTAAAACCTTGCTCAACAGACAAGGTACAGGGATGAGACATGTAGAAACATTTGTTGGAAAACAAGGATATAAGCAGCTTTACCAGTGGATACAAAGCAAACAGTAAACCAGAAACCCTGAAATACTCTAAAGACGTTTTTAACTGTGAGCAACTGAGTGCTGTGTGTTGGACAGGGAGAACACACGTAGTGCAATCTACTCTCCTTTTACATAAGACACCATGGAGAACTTCAAAGCTGTAGCAATTTTAGAGATCTTGACTCAGACATTGGCAGGAGGAAGGCCAGCCTTAGTATAATAATTTTGGCCAGGTCTCTCAACATTTCTACCAGTGGTGCCAGATTAGAGCTGCACCCATCAGCCCCTCCTTAGGCAATCACAGGCTGCTTCTCCTCCCAGGCTCACTGTTAGTCAGAGGAAGAAAAGGACCTGATCTGGTCAGGAGGATCTAGGGCTTTCTCCTCCCATAAGAAATGCTACAGGAGACTCAGCTACAGGATAAGCACTGCCCCAGTGGAAACCGTGACAACCAAAACACATCCCAGAAGCTATGGTGGTCTCTGCATGGTCTGTCCAGCCACCACAGCCCATGAAGCCTCTGCAGAGCTTGTCCCTCTTGCCCCAAAAAACCCAAGAGCAATGCCCTGTTACTGTAAACTGTGCAAGGGTTGTGAGACAGCCAGTTTGGTTGACCAGTTGGCACATGTCCTTCAGGGGTGGCAGGAGAGTGGTGACACTGGGGAGAGGCCACAAACACAGGGATATGCTCTGCTGCCTGAGGAAAGCAGCACATCCCTTCCCTCTACATCTGCATCATCCAACACCTACCCCAGCCCCAGGTCAGCAACTCTGTCTAAAGTGTCCCCAAAAAATTGACCAAGAACAGAACAGATATAGGGAACATGCCTGAAGGAAACAAAGAACTTGATCTGGTCACAGGTTGTGTGCCTTCTCTTTTGAAAGAAAAATGAAGAAGTAAGATCCAGTGAAGAGCTTCAGTGCTCCACACCAGTGAGCACGGCCAGGCAGAAATCATCTGTCCCCGAGCCAGAACAAACGCATGAGACACACCAAAGCTGTATCAGTCTTCACAGGCTCCAGAAAATGAGGAAAAGCACAGCAACACCAAATCCACAGCAGTACTGGTGTTGTGCAAGCCTCAGGTCAACATGTGGGATAGACTGCAATCTTCCAAATCTCTGCATGTTTAGCAGGACACCCTCTGCTTTAATCCACTTCTCCAGAAAACCATATTGCAGTAGCAGCCAGTCCCAGTCTCTGCTTGGCTGGTGTTGCTTAGCTCTCCATGCTGACCAGTGGGTGGGTACATCTTCTACAGGCATCAAGAATGACTCATGCTTCACCTCCTTGCACACAAATTAAGACAGGGCATCCTTTTCAAACTTCATTAGAATCTCTTTCTTCCAGTCTAATTGGCAAAGCTGATTACACAAAGGCAGAGGTACATCCTTTGTGCCTAGATTTTGCCTAGCCCATTCCTGAGGTGTGTGAGGCTGTTGATGTGAAGTCCACTGATTCCATTAAGGAAGAAGAGAAAGGCAGCAATGAACTCACACCAGTACGTCAGTGTGAAGCCTGTGAAGGTGAGGTGATCCTTCACCAGGATGGAGAAGCTCAGAACACCAGTGGCCGACAGCAAAAAAGAGACGAGGATGAGAACGGACCCCATTGCCCATTTCCGCCTTGCATTGGCATCATCGCAGACTTGGGACACCATCAGCAGCTCCAACCCGAATATGGCAACCACAACAGCAAAGGACACCATGCTCCTGATGGGAATCACCCCCACGCTCAGCCCCTCCACCTGGGCCAGGCTGAGGTCTGTGACACACTTCAGGACGCTGTCGTTGCTAACGGTGCAGAAGTGCCACAGTCCAAAGAGCTGCCCCCTCGCAAAGAGCCAGCGGCCATCGCAGATGGAGATGGACGACAAGACCACGGCTATGGCCACGCACAGGATGATCAGGCTCCTGATGAGTGTCTCAAAGAAGGATTTCTGTGGTCTCCGGTGTGCCAGCAGCTGCTGCACCTGAAAGGAGAGCATGAGGAAAAAATGTAACAGGTTAACAGTGCTGCTTCGGGGTGAAATGAAGCCAGAGGGACAAAGCTGTGGGATTCAGTATTTGAAAATATTTACTTGTGCACATCAAACCCGTTCTCGCAGGGGAAGGCTGTACACAGCAGAAAGGAAGGGTGGGTGAAGCTCTTCCAGTTCCCTGGCTGCACAAACAATGCTCCCACGTCAAGGCCTGGGACCGGGATCACAAAAGCTCTTGGCTGAACCAGGTCCCTGCCCCACGGTCTTGCAGCACAGCCTCCTGCTGTGGCAGGGCTGGAGGAAGCCACCGGCCCCTGGGAGGATGGAGGCCGGTGGCTGGGACGGGGGAGGCGGCAGCAGCGGGCTGGGGGGCTCCTAGTTCCCAGCACTGCCCTGCTGAGCTGCAGCCAGCCGGTCTCTCCTCCTCCGGCCGGCAGCAGCAGCGGCCCGGACCTCGGTCCTGACCCCGGGGTCGCACGGCTCAGCTACCCCGGGGCTTAGTGGGGAGAATCTTCGGCTGCAGCCCCCGCGGACCCGCGTGGGCCACGCACCTCCCCTCCTCACCGCACCTCCCCCTCCTCACCGAAAGCTCCAAGTGACACGAGATGTAATCGAAAGTCGCGCCAAGAGCCCCCAGCCCCCTCGGAGAGCCACGTGCGGCGGGGAGGGGGAGCCGCGGCCCCGGGGAGCTGCCCCCGGCCGGAGAAAGCGGAAAGGGAACCCGGCCGGCTGCGCCCCGCTGCTCCGGGAAGGGTCGGAGCTGCTCCGGGAAGGGTGGGAGCGACCCCGGCCGCGCAGGGCCAGGCTGGGGCAGCAGCCCCGCGGCGGGGCGATGCGCGGCCGCGGGAGAGAGCGGCGGACGTACCTGCGCCCCGATGGCCGTCATGCTGCCGGCGGCGCCGAGAGACGCGGGCGGGCTGCGGCCGCCGCTCTT
>VYZP01021954.1:21221-44708 GCA_013400635.1 Hypocryptadius cinnamomeus
CCGGGCCCCCCCGCGGCTGAGTCAGCAGCGCGGCCCCGACGGGCGGAGCCGGGCCGAACCGAACTGAACTGAGTCGAGTCGAGCGGAGCGGAGGGAGGGAGGGAGGGAAGCTGCTCCCGCACAGCCCGGCAGCGCGGGGGGCAGCGCTGCTCCGGGCCGGGGTACGGACTCGCCCCAGCCCGCTGTAGAGCCGGGCAGGAGGTGTGCTGGGCGGTGGCGATGCCTCTCGCCCCGCTGTAGCCTCACCCTGTCCCGTGTCCCCGCGTGTCACCGGCCGCCGCAGGGCTCGAGGTGTGTTCTGCCGCCAGGAGCAGTTGGTGCTGTAGTGCCGGTGCCAAGCCTTGGTGCACGGGGAGGCTGCCCCAGCCCTGCCGCTCGCCCGGGACACCGCAGAGCCCCCGGGAGGGTCTGTGGGTAGCGATGGGCTGCGGTGACACCCTGCCCCGGGGTCGCCTGTGGGTGCAGGAACAGCCCGTCCTGCCCTCGCTGCCCGGTCCCCGCCGGTGTTTGTTCCCGAAGCCGTTCGGCACCGGCTCCGGTGCAGCGGTAGCCTCGCACCTTGGGCTGTGTGTGCACTCTTATCTGCTACCAGCCTGCTCTGCCTTACCTATCTCTACCTGTACTGTCAGCAAAAACCTCTCTGCTCATAAAGTTTTACGCCATAGCTCTGTTTCTCACTCATGTTTTGCCATCCTCTAATGAATTACTGACTGCTCTACTTTTTTTTTTTTTTTTTTTNNNNTCTTTTTTTTTTTTTTTTTTTTCTGAAACAGCTTTTAAAAAGCCCAAGAAAGCTGGGTGTTGCTGTGTCATCAGAAACTCTTGTTTTACTGCCAAAATCTGATTTTGACTCCAGCAGAGAGTCTGAGGTTCAGTGGACAGCCCCATGGGTCGTTGTTCTGGGCCTCCCTCATATTCACAGGGGTCAGAATTTGGCCATTCCCTTTCTAGCCAAAAGTCGTTGGAAGGATCTCCTTCTCCAATATGGAGTGGTGGAAGTTATTGTTACTTTACCCTTCTTGCACTTCCATTTCTGAATTAATCATCTGTCCATATAGATTGTCTCATTATTTTAATCTCTATGCAATTTCATAAGGATTTACTGTGCTTCCTTTAAAACACCACTTATGTCTGCTGTGATCTGTCTGGGGTGTTTTCTGTAACACTTTCTAGCAAGAGTGAGTGTTCTGAACTTTACTTTAGTTTTCATACTTTCAATTTTAAGGATAAATGCTGACCTTTTTATTTCTCTCCTCCAGCAGAATCTTTTGTTTAAATGTTTCTCTACAAAGTTGTATACAATGTTAGATTATATTTCTATCAGACACAGAATTGAGATTTCCTCCTTTTGCAACTCATGGCAAATCTTTGCAAAGTCTGTTGTCAAAACTTATTTTGTGGGTTTGTGGTCAACGACATATTTTGTTTTCTGAATGTGCTATCCAAGCTAGAAAACTTGATGCTTGTCACATCCCTTTCATCTTAAGTTCACTGGTTGATAGAAGATCTTTATGAACATCCTGAACTCTTTATTCCACATGTTTAACAGCATTTCTGCATTGCATTGTGCAGACTGATTACATGCATTTGCTGTTATACCCTTCCACTTCAAAGTTCAAAATTCAACAATATATATGTATTTTTGCCTCAAAAAGCACAAACAGGTCTTCTTGTCTCATTTGTTGCATGAGCTGAATAAATGCTGCTTGCATGTAACCATGCTGAGCAAATGCAGACTTGGACCTGACAAAATATACCAACTCTTATCTGGCAAAAACCTCACTTAACTTATGCTTTCTGTAACATTGGCTCAATCCTGCAAAGCATTATGCAATTTGGCCCACAATTAGCAAAATCATTAAGCATAGATCTGCATTTAAAACATCTGAGTCATCCTAATGACTTCAGCAGTTAAAAATCTTAACTTTTAATGTGAGGGGTATTCTGCTGGGCAAGATTTTTTTTTCCTGTAAAAGCCCATGGTAAGGCTCACATGCATAAAAAGCTTTGATGAATGAGGAAATTAAAGTGGTTACTTTTAGAACCAAAACCGCTCCCCTGTCATACTCGGATTCTTTAGTAAATATATAGTTATGTGCCAAGCCTGTTCTTCGAGGAAAAAGGGTGGCAGGGGATGGTACCTTTTCTACAAAGGAAAAATTGCTTTAATGTTTTGTATTTAATTTAGTTTCCCCAAATATAAATGAGAATGAAACTGGACCTGAAATTATAATGAGCTATGAATAGGCACTTTCAGGGTCACTTTCCTGAAGTCACCCTGAGAGGATGGTTGTAAGAGTGAGTGCTTCATTTCTGCACTTGCTTGGCTGGAGATACCTTCTGGTAAAGCTGTCTGGGTTTAGAAAGCCTGTGAGGAGTCTGCACCTTTTTCAAATGTAATGAGTTTATCTTCCTTTTTCATTACAAAACAAGCCAAACATACTATGTGACTTTGAAAGACAAAAAAAAAAAAAAAAAAAAAAAAAAAAAAGTGGGAAAATGCCTCTATGCTATTTTTGAAAGTCATATGTGAAAATGGTACTTTGCAATAAAAAGAGATCAGTAAAAGAAAAAAAAAAATTTGTCTGAAAAATACATCACCTATGTAATAACAACAGAAAAAATGACCTTTAAAGCAGTTTAGAAGTATTTTTGGTTGTGTTAATGTAGAGTTCTTGGTATATTGCCAGTTTCATTATTTTGTTTAGAAAGTCCCTTTTCTCTATTGTTTAAGTAGGCATTTCACATCCTATCCCTGGAGAGAAAGTTTTCAGGGAAATGTGTTCATAAATAATGGAAATTACCAGAGACTGTTGTACAACAGAAATAGGTTCATCTGGTTCATTTAAAACCCTGAGAAGTTTAATACTGAAGAATCTGTTCCAGCTTTTCTCCTGCAGAAGCCTGGAGAAGGTTCAGGACCGAAATCTGAGCGTCACCAGGGGCTTAGGGAGCAATTGCCCAATGAAGTGAAATCACTTAGAGGTGAAGCAGAACACAAGTGACTGAGGCACCACCAGTCCAGCTTCATCTGGCCTTGAAGCCAGTTACTTCTGTAAATGCACTTTACTATTTAACAAAATTCTTTCTGAAAACATCTTTAATTTTTGGCATAGCAACTCACCTGATGAGGTATTTAAGCCCTCATTTTTGTCAGATCCCTAGTTCAAAGTATCTCTGCAGAGAGATGTGGACCTGATCTTTGAAACAGATCTTGAGTATCTTGCAGACTGAGACTTTGGGAGGTGTCCAAGGTCTGTATGGGGGAAAAATGTGACTTATTTTTCTGTATCTTCCCAAAGCAGTGAGCATGTAGAAAGTGTTATGAGAAAGAAGGAAGAGGCTAATTGTCTCCTGTCACTGTTCTCTTGCCTTATCTTTTTCCTGGTAGTAGACTGAAAATCCAGGTTGAAGAAGCTGCATTCAGCTCAGGCTGGGTTCAGCCTAGCTGGGCCAAAACAGAGCTTCTGGAATGGGGCAAAAAGGCAGCAACTTGCTGGCAAGCTGCTCAAGCCCAGCAGCTTCTGGGAACTCAGGCAGTCATCCTAGGTGAATTGTGCCCCAGGCAGCAGCACATATACCAAAAGGAGGCTTGGGTTGTGCCAAGGCCCACACAGCTCAGACCAGCCCCTTATCACAACTACTTTACCTCAGGATTTTCCTCCCATTGCTGCATGTTATTGCAGCCAAGCGGACAAACTCATCCTGGCATGTAAAAGCACTAAAGAGGAGAAAGCTCCTGGGCCAGATGGTTTCACTTTGCCTCCTGCCTGGACACCTCTGCTGTGCCACAGGAAGGCAGACTGGCCACCAGGCAGGGGCTACCACGTGTCCCTGCAGCCCCAGGCTCTCCCACTCACTGCTGGCTGTGCATGAGAGGCCTGGGCTGCTGCACATGGTGGTAATGCCCAGTTATAGCCAGCAGCCAGCTCTAGGTCCTACTGCCCACCCACTGCTGCACATGGTGATAATGCCCAGTTATAGCCAGCAGCCAGCTCTAGGTCCTACTGCCCACCCACACCACACAGTGCTTGCTGAGGGACTCAGAGCTGGCTTAGAAACATGCTGATAATATGGGACTCCATTACAGTGATTTTATCCTCCACCTCAGTTAAGTCTAAGAAGAAGAGAGACTTTAAGCAGGACAGGCTTAAAGGAATAGATGTATCTCGGCAAGAATTGTGTTTTCACCTCTGATCAGTTTTTGGACCTACCTCAGCATCACATTGCAGAGATCCAACACTGGTGCTCAGTCATTGTGCTTCACAATCAGCCTTTTTCAGGGACCTCTGGCAATAGTTACACTGGCTTACGAAATACCTCAAAATATTTGCGTCTGACCATTCTGACAAATCTCCTTTGAAATACAAATTCAATACAAAAAAAAACCCAACCACAAAAAAACCTCCCACCAAATTAGAAAAAAAAAAAAAACAAACAAAAAAACTCAACAACAACAACAACAACAAAAAACCCCAATCCAATTTTAAGTCTTTAGCACTACTAGAAAAATTTGGGTCCATATTTCAATACTACATAAGTTGGGGGAAATTGTTCAGTTTCTCAGCTGTCACATACACATTTCTTCTATCAGTAAAAAGTCATATCAGGAGACTTAACAGTAGCAATTACATTGACCTGGTTAGTCTGTCTTCCAGGTTCAGAACTTACTCAAAGGAGCAGTGTTTATTAGGAGGAGATGACATAGCATTGCCTCAGCCTTTTGGGAAACACAAGTTGGTGCCTTGCACATTTGGTGGGGACAAACAAGGTGTCTGCCTGGCTGCCTTGGCCAAGCAACGTAATTGTTTTTCTTTCCAGGGTGTACAAAGAAAGTAGTGATGCTTCTTTTGATGCAGCTCATAAATGTATGTGTACTGGGAGTAGCTGGAAATGAAAGCTGAAAGATCACTGCAGACAAGCTCTATGTGAATTCTGTATTCTAAAGATAACACAACTAAGCTGTGTTTAACTTTCATAGATACCCTGATTCTAGAAGAAATACAAACTTGTTCTATAAATGATGAAGACCCATCCAAACTGGATTGATGGTATTTGCACTTTAAATGAGCACCTGATTGGCTAATTCATAGATTGGAAGGTACTTCATAGACTTGTGGGGGGGAGAAAAAAAATTAGATTCTATTTTTTTTTCCATTAACTTTTACCCTTCTGAGTTTATTACTGTGAATGCAGTCAAATGTCTTCTATCAATGTAGTATCAGCTTGTCTTCTACACAGCTTTGACAACTTGGAAGTCTGTGTAACTTACTTCTGGGGTGACAGCTGTGGTATTTAGAAAACTGTCCCAACCAAAATACACTTTCTGTGTCCCTAATTTATAATCAATCTCACAAGATGGCTTAGATGGCCAGTCACCCCAAAGTAGTATTGCCCAATACTCTGAACACTTGGGGGAAGAGCAAATATTTTGAACAGCAGCAAATCCAATTGTCATTTATTTTTAGCATTATCATCAGGGTCAAATAAGTTCAAAGGTTAAAATGCTTCCATCATGAAACAGGATCATTCCAGATGAGTACTGAAGAATTTTGAGTCAGTTGCACACTGCAGTCAGCCTTGGAGGGCCTTTTAACCAAACTGAAAAATTTACTTCACAGGGTTGAAAAATCTGTTATGGGCCTTAAGCAACACACCAATACTGATTTGTTAAATCTGTGCTATGAGTGTTACACCTTCACACGTTTGTTAAAAGCAAGCAAAACCCATCAGAAAGAGATTTCCAAGGAAAACATCATCCCCTTTCTTATCTCTACCTGCAGTGGGTGTCAATCAGCTCTGTGTTGCTCTGTGCAAGAGCTAATCATAGAAGCGTGATAGAAGGAACACTGTCTTATCACACACAGAGTTAACATTTGTTATTGCCATATCCAAAGTCCAGGTTGTGTCCTGCACACTGCAGACTCAGCAGAGCAGAGCTGAGTGTGTGTGTGCCAGCTGGCCTCTGACCTCCTGCGTGTTGGGCTGGCTGCAGCGCACGTCTCGTCTCTCCTCCTCCCCAAGCGCTGCAAGCATCAGGATGTTGCTGGCCTTTCTTTGATCTAACAAAGAGGAAACAGCAGCAACTCCCTGAGCGGGTGTCAGAACAATCCCCTGTCTTGCAGCACTGCCCAGCCATCAAGAGCATCTGATCCTCCACCAAAAGTGCCTTACTGCATGCAGAGCAATGGCTCTGGACTGTATTTTGGTTTGAGGCTTGCCGCCTCTGTTTCCGATCTCAAGGCTGTATACCATAATGGTTGTCTATTTTTACCACCTTATTAGTTTAATAAAAGCAATTACCTCTACCTACAAATGTGTTTGTAGGTGCCCTTAAACCACCACTGCCCTGGTGTCACTGCTGCCCAGGTGTTATTTATGCAGCCCAGGTGCCTCACACCCCTCACCTGCAAGCACTAGGTGGTCACTAGGTCAGCAATGTTTTCAGGCAGCCCAGCATCCTTACACATTTACAGACACTCATCCTGCTGCTAGACAACCACAACGAGCCCCTTAACTCAGCTATTTAAACTTTCAGTCTATTTCAACAAGTACTACCCATCCAGCCAAATTTTGTGTTGCTGCTTCTTGTCACAAACACTGTGCACAGCCACCACCGGTACCTTTGCTTCTGCCTTCCTGCCTTTTGTAGCCACTTACTGCAGAGCTGTTTCCACATCTTGAAGTTTTCAGCTTGCTCCTGAAAGACACAGTTGATTGCCAAAGGACAAGCTAAATAGTAAGACTACTGATGTTACTTTCTCAAGGACGGTGAAGCTGCAAGCAGAAAGGTGTTACTACAGCAAAAACTTAAGTATCCAAGTAAAGACAGAATTCTCAGTCACTTGTTTTACTTGGCAAATAGCATTATTTGTAAGCCTGGCTAAGAGCAAACCCTCTCTGGGATAAGCACTGTGTACAAAGCGATGTTTTCCTAATGCTAGAGGTATGAGAAAGGAGAGCAGCACTGTAACAATTAATTGTCACAGGGGAAACTAATTCAAATGAGGACTGGTATATAGAATTTGCTACCCCCAGCCCATCCTTTGCACCCAGCTCCACTACTTTAGCAGTCAAAAATTCTGACTACATCTGTTTTGACAGAAAACATGCTGGCAAAGCACAGTGTGCTCACAGTGCATCAGCCTCCAGCAAACAAGAGCAATGTGGGAGCATTTGCTGGTGTGAGCTCTGTTCTGGTAAAGGTTGGCAGAATCCTTCAAAGATAACCAGCTTCACAAAATACAGCTGCCAAGATGGAGCTGTAGAAGATGTGGAATTTAGGGCTAGAGAAGAGGCAAAAGCATTTCTTATGGTGAACATCTGCTCTCACCCCTCTCTTGCAAAGTGAGAGTAAGAGAGGATAGAAGTAACAGAGGATAGAAGAACAGGTAAAAACCCCCAAATGCTTTTTACTTACCTGGAAGAGCAAGAGGGAGGAACAAGAATAAACTGCCTTTTTTTCCTTCTCTTTAGCCTAACATATTTTAAAGGACAAAAATCAGCTCTAAGAGCATTTCCCATTAAAAGTAGTAAAGGGGAAAGTTCAAATTTTTGAAAGCATGTGAAGTAATCACTAAATCTACTACTCACCATGTATAACTAGCTACAAAACTGTATTTACCTAGACAGATACATAATGGTAATTTTCATCCCTATGTAGTTCCATTGCTTATCTGAAGAGTGCTTCAAGTCCTCACCTATTCAGATGCTAACCAGTACAGCAGGAATGCCTTATGCCGTATAAGGTTGTGATTTCATTCTCAAATGCTCTATCCTAGAACAGTTCAAAGTCACATCTTAAAAGCAAAATCTTCCCTTTCCATCATCAGCAGCTCCAAGAGACTACACCAGGCAGACCAAAACAATGAGCCTACTAGAGACAGTCACAACTGTGTTTTGTAATTGAACTTTTGCTGATGATCACTGTAAGTCCTTCTCTTCGAGCAGTCTTGCCAGTGTTCAGCTACTCTCTAGTGACTCATCCCTCACTGCAGCCCACTGCATGGCAACATCAAGTTGATTCTCTTGCTTTTACAGCATCAAGAGGATCAACTCCACTGCCTCTGAAATCTCTCCTTGCCCAGGGAAGGCTTTGTGTTCAGCATTTGCCTTTACTCTAGAAGCCCAACATTGTTGTTGGGAAATAACATGTCCCAGAAGTGTTTTATGAAAGATGATTTGGCAGCTGTTGACTAAGTCTCTGAAGACTCCAGGCAACAAGTATCAATCACCTCGTTCTTAGCACACACAGCGTTAGAGATAACCCTTTCCAGATAAGCTCTGTGGCGCTCCAGCTTCTGTGGGTTGTCACTCACCGAGCTGGAGGGTGGTTTGGCCAGGAGCCGGCAGTGCCCGAGCTCCGGCAGGTGCCCGACCCCCTCTAGCGGCACAAGGACGGGGCAGGCGGCTCTGCTCTGCTCACAGTGAGAGCTGAGGGACACCAACACAACAGCTAAAGTACCAAATGCACTTTAATGAGTTCCAGATTTTGTTCCCAGAAGGAATTTATACCGTGTCAGTACATTAGCCAGGTACATAATTTCTCCTGAACTACAGGCATGAGGAGAACTGACTATGACATACTAGGTATCTAAGGTTACTCTTAGAAACCAGTTTTCCACATTAGAAATAAGGCAGGTTTCAGGCGTGCACGTAGCTGGTTTATCCAGTCCTCAGATGCCATATTTGCCCTTTAGTTCTTCCACTTTTGCTATGTAAGCTTTCATCGCATCTTCTTTGGACATTCCTGAAGGACAGAACACAGGAGGCAGTCAGACACTTTTCACAGATTAAGATGCCTTTAACAAGTCACAATTCCTTGCTCTGGTCTGTGCCACTGGAGAGCGAAGGAGCCAGGAAGGTCACTTGGCTGTGAATCCACCGCTAAAATTTTAAACAAATGTGTTTTATCAGTCATGAAAACACAGAGCTTCCAAGCAAAGTTGTTTTTGCACAGACAGCAACTAACCAGTGTATTAGTTCTATTAATGTCATTGACAATTATTACAGGAAAGCTATTCCTTAAAAGACCAGAAAAAACCCCCATTGTCACAGATCAGACCACTTGTTTGGCTCCTCACTTAGAGCTAGGAGCTCAGTTGTTTCTTCCAAAACTTTCCTAACTGGAAGATGCATAACAACTGGAGGGAGAGCTCAGTCTCTGGGCTACTACACTGGGACCAGGAAAACAGATTTAAATAAAGAAGAACAGTAACAGCAGCAGAAATCTAAGATCTTAGGCCAGATGGACATTTTGCACCCTAATTCCCTTTCACACAGGCCATATTTTTCAGGATTTTTCGGCCTTGTGGAGGTAATTAAAATTTACTATCATGGCATTCTGAACTTCTAGAACTTTTGCGTTAAAAGGTAACACTATCCTGCTTCTATCCTGAATTGCATGTGTCTTTCTGACTAGTTTGGCAGTGGTAATTTTATTAATTTCTTTAATCAGACAATTACCTTTCAATGCACTCCAGGCATCCCACTTTGCTTTGCCTTTGAAGTCCAGCATACCAGGGCGCTCTGAGAAAGACAGGATAAGCAGCAGGATTAGTCTGTGTGATCTGGCTGTAGGTAATACACACTTGAAGGCTCAGCTAGCTCTTAACTGTGACTAAATACAATGGCTCATCTCTGCAGCTGTCACTTGCTAACCTGTAGCCAGGAGATCACCTCAGGGGAATATGTTACAACATGGTTGGTGAAAATAGAAATAGACTCTTTCAAATTCCCTTGAGACAGCAGCATCTGAGCAGAAGAGCACCAAGAGCACTGTGGTTTGGTTTAGTTGTACTTTCTGAAGAGCCTGCTGCCACATAAGAGCTATCCAATTAAAGAACACCAGCTCTAAAGTAAAGCAGAAACACCCTGAGGTCCATTACAGGCAGAGGCACAGAAACAGACACCTGTTTGTAGTAGCATACAGCTTGGAACTCATTATCATCAGTGATGTGTTTCTAACCTACAGTTTTGCATGTGAAAACCTTGGAAATTTAACTCACTTCACTGCAGGCTGTGGTGTGGCCAAGCAGAAAGTGCATGTCACATATATGGTTAATCTTTGTGTAAAGTCCCCTTTGTGGCTTTACTTCCTCTCTCTCTCCCCTTAAAGATAATTCTTAGAACTCACAAATGGAACTGGGCAGCATCCACAGAAACACCCTTGTGCAGCTCCCATGGCACAGTGACCTGTAGCTCCAGTTGGCAGCTCCCCTTGTCTCCAGCACAAACCCCACCCGTCGCCCTCCCACAGTGTGCTGCTCGGGCCAGCTCACGTTGGCTGCTGCCTCACAGGAGTGCAGACACTTGCAGGAATGGTGGCATAGTCACAGCACTGTTTCACCCTGTCAAGCACTAATAATGCTGCTGTCCAGCCACACCGAAAAGACCACATCTTAAACTCAAAGTAAATCATTTTCTCCCTCACGCTGCCAGCTTTGGAAGAAGGAGATTAAATGACCATTTCCTGTACACTTCACTGCCAGCTTTTAAATCAATGGACGCTCAATAAACTTTGCCAGCTACTGGGTTAGGAGGCCAGCACTCCAAAGAAATGACCTTTTCCCTTTCTAATTCTAGCTACTCCAGCGTTACACACGGCCGATAGAGGCACGCTTCACTTTAAATGTTATTCCAAAGGCTGAGCTGCCATCGACAGCATTGTAGCGAGAGAAGTAGCCAGAAACATTGTGCACTGAGTACTTGAAGACATATTGAAGTACAGTCTTTCTGAAGTATATTTAATTACAGCTCGTACAAAAGTTTTCTCCTATTCTTCTGGTTTTGCTTTCCAGTACTATTTTTAGCAGCCAATCCAGTCTAAATAAACTCAATGTGTCATCCCCTCCAGTATTGCAATTCCACCCTTGCATCGCTCGCCTTGCTCTTTAAGTCTGTATAACCGAGAAGCGTTTGCATTAAAGCAGCACCCCTCGGCCTGAGCGCTACTCACTGACACAGGTCTCCAAAAAATCCAATCCCAATATTTGAACAAAGCATCCTCAGGCCCGCCCTGCACGGAACAGACGGCGGCAGCCGGGTTAATCTAAAACCCACCAATTGCACAAAGCCTTATCGGGTCAGCTGTGCCCTCCCGCACACCGATCCCGGCCAAGTCGGCACTGAGTCACTTTCGCTCGGCCGCGGGATTGCGGGGAGCGCAAAAAGGAAGAGGTTTTGCCTGCCGAGGAGTGCCCAGCGCCGCCGCGGGGCAGCGGGGGCGGTGCCTACCGGTGTTCACGTCGCCCACCGTGGCCTGTTTGTAGTGGCTGTAGATGTCCAGCATCTCCTGGTCCGTGGGCTGCGACTTCAGCTGCTTCACCTCCTCGGCAGCCTTCTGGAACGCGGCCTGAGGGGAAGGCGGCAAGGGGTGAGTGAGGGGAAGGTACCCGGAGCCCCCCGGAGCCCCGCAGCCCCGGCGCCCCCCGCACCTCGGTCATCGCGACGATCCCTGCACAGTCCCGGCCCCGCNGGCGGTCCCGGTGGGGCTGGGGCGGGCGGCGGTCCCGGTGTTGCTGCGGGTCCGGGGAGGTCCCTCTCTGCCAGAGGAATGAGCCACCAGCGTCTCCCTCCTGCCTTCTTGTCCCCGTGGAGGCGCGGGGCAGTACATGGTCGCAGCCCTACGTGCGATCGGTTTGAGTAGTAAATGTGGAAATTGGCGATTTCTGATTGAGCTCCCCATTCTGTGTTCCCACGGTGTTTCTCCATGCTGCTTAGGAGCAAGTGAGTTGAGTGCTGTGCCCATTACTGCGCCCCCCAAGTCACCAGCCCATGTGGAATAGCACCAAGAAAACATCCATCTTTGCTGTTCAGTATAAATCAAGTTATTTTCAGGTGCCAAGTACACTTTTTTTGATTGGCATGTGTTATTTGTGTGGTGTGTGATACACACTCATTTAAAATGGAATTGGAGCTCGGGGTTATTAGCCAAGGTGATGCAAAAGCAGGTTGCCTTGTGTGGTGGAAGGCCTTTGTCCCCATTCTGCACATAGTACTTGATGAAAATATTGGTAATTTGCTTTGCCAGGCTACAGGTGGGACAAATACAGCCAAGGCTGGGATGCACCTGCAGGATGGTGGGACACTTAAATAACCCCACAGCAAAAAAAGGAAGAAGAAAAAAAAAAACCACACAAAAAAGAGCATGAGGAAGAACATAAGGGGGTGAATGGGTAAAAGGTTCCCTCTCAGGGCTGGAGGTGGACTCTGAGATCTTGCTCAGGGATGGGAGGTGCAAAGGTCGTGCTGATGTTGGAGCACATGGGCTGCAGTCCTTGCTCGTTGCTGCACGAGCTGTGGCACACACATGGCCAGGAAGCTGAGGGATGGCCAGCGCCAAAAATAGAGATGTTTCTCAAGGTAGAAAAGAGCTTATTTTCCTGTGGAGAGAAAAAACTTGATGGGGCAATGCATGGGCTTGTTTGAAGAGGGTTTTGGGTTGACAGGGCTGCTCTGTTTTAGGCTCTGCACTCTAGTATATACCCACAGAGCCATTCTGGAGATTGACTATTATAAATTAAGTCCCTTAATTATGCTGTAGTATACCAGGAAAATTACTTGCCTGTGTATGTGGGGTGGTTTTTCACTTTCCCTGGGGAGGTGAAAATGAGCATTGTGTAACAGCTTAGGCATTTTTCAGAGTATTACACTCTCTCCAACACAAGCATGTTGAAAAAGTCTTTGGGTTTGTTTGTATTAGGACATTCTTCCAGAGCCCAGCAGGTGAAGTCTTCAGTCACTTAAAACCCACACAACACACTTGGATTTATCTATCAAAACAGGATGACCCCCGTGGCAGGGAGGAATGATGAGNATGCGGAGGCGGCGCGGGTGCCTCGCATTCATCAGGGCATGAGGAGACGCGGCGCGAGAGGCGCGGGGTGGGGGCGGGACAGAGCCCTCTCAGCCAATCGCGCGTCTCGGGGGCGCACCGAAAGGACGCGNTATTGGTAATTTGCTTTGCCAGGCTACAGGTGGGACAAATACAGCCAAGGCTGGGATGCACCTGCAGGATGGTGGGACACTTAAATAACCCCACAGCAAAAAAAGGAAGAAGAAAAAAAAAAACCACACAAAAAAGAGCATGAGGAAGAACATAAGGGGGTGAATGGGTAAAAGGTTCCCTCTCAGGGCTGGAGGTGGACTCTGAGATCTTGCTCAGGGATGGGAGGTGCAAAGGTCGTGCTGATGTTGGAGCACATGGGCTGCAGTCCTTGCTCGTTGCTGCACGAGCTGTGGCACACACATGGCCAGGAAGCTGAGGGATGGCCAGCGCCAAAAATAGAGATGTTTCTCAAGGTAGAAAAGAGCTTATTTTCCTGTGGAGAGAAAAAACTTGATGGGGCAATGCATGGGCTTGTTTGAAGAGGGTTTTGGGTTGACAGGGCTGCTCTGTTTTAGGCTCTGCACTCTAGTATATACCCACAGAGCCATTCTGGAGATTGACTATTATAAATTAAGTCCCTTAATTATGCTGTAGTATACCAGGAAAATTACTTGCCTGTGTATGTGGGGTGGTTTTTCACTTTCCCTGGGGAGGTGAAAATGAGCATTGTGTAACAGCTTAGGCATTTTTCAGAGTATTACACTCTCTCCAACACAAGCATGTTGAAAAAGTCTTTGGGTTTGTTTGTATTAGGACATTCTTCCAGAGCCCAGCAGGTGAAGTCTTCAGTCACTTAAAACCCACACAACACACTTGGATTTATCTATCAAAACAGGATGACCCCCGTGGCAGGGAGGAATGATGAGGAGGACTCCCATCTTACCAGAAGGCTAATTAATTACTTTATTATACCATATTATTCTCTGTTATATTACCCTATGTTACATTGCACCTAAACTGAATCTGCCAAGCACCCAACTCTGCACACAACTGCTCTGACTCTGGTGACTGTCAGCCAGCACACACACGCTAGGCCCTGGTAGGCCAAGGGAACAAAACACCATCACTTTGGGTAGACAATCTCCATATTGCATTCTACTTTGGCACAAACACAGGCACAGCAAATTATAAGAATTGTTTTTCCTTTCTCTGAGGTTCAGAGAATGTGAAACCCAGAAATATTCTTGGGAAGAACTGTCCTCGCTTTTCTCTGAAAAAAAGAAAGCCTCGCGTTTCTCTGTGAAGAGAAATGTGGCTACATTTATCCATAGCACTTTTGCATGTTTAATGGGGAGTCTGGTGTGGCATTGCACAGCACGGGTACTGGAGTGTGTGGTGTGCAGAATCTGCTTGTTTTGAGACCCTGTTACTGCTCCAGGAGGAATCACAGCATTAAAGTAAATTTACAAGACCCAACGCTGTTGGATTCCTCACACGTTTTACTCTTCGCACGAGGCCCGCCTGCACCCCCTTTTCCAGCTGCGCTCGCAGGCAGAGGAAAGGCAGTAACTCCTCCCTTTAATGTTTCCCAGGTCATCCAGGATTCGTTCCCATGTCAGCAGAGAGCTCGACGCTCACGGTTCGCCTGGTGCGCTCCTTCGAGCACCGCAATTTCCGGCCTGTGGTGTACCACGGCGTCCCCTTGGAGCAGACGGTGCGGGAGTTCATGGCCTTCGTGCGCCAGGGTGAGCTGGGCCTGCCTCACGCGCTCGCTTCAGCCCCTCCGCTTCCTTGTGGAGCAAATGAATGGGAATTCTGTGGCTTTGGTGGAGACGCCAAATTCGTGTTTGCATCCCCCTGCGTGCTTTCCTTCCTGTGAAAAACGCCAATCACTTGGTTTTTTTTAAGTTTTAAAAGTTTAATAGTAATAAAATGGTTAGAAAAATAGTCATGTTATTAGAGTAATAGAAATGTGAACAATTGAGATTAGGACAATATGAGACAATAAAAGCAAAGAGCTACGGAGGTCTGGGTACCTTTTTCTGGGCAAAATAAGCCCAAAAAAGGACAGAGCATTAACCCTTAAAAACAATAGCCTGTTGCATATTCATACACCTCATACATGATGCATAAATTCCATTCAAACAAAGGATTCTGTCTGGTCATTGTCAACTTTTTCCTCCTAATCCTAACAGCATCTTCAGGGCTGAGCACAGGAAGAAGTTCGTTTCTTCTGATAATGGGGCAACAAATTCTCTTTCTCTGAAAGATTTAGGTGTCCTGTGGCTGCTATCTGGGTGCAAGTCCTTCCTTTAAAAAAAAAGTATCCTACACAGCATAGTTTCTATTTTAACATTATGTTATAACATAAAACTATATTTAACACACTACTTAAGAAAATTAATACAGCATAGCTTTCTCATATAACACATATAATATTCATTTTAATATTTGCAAAAAGCCAATCATAAAATACGCATTTTTCACACTTCCTTAGATGGAAGGTCTGGAGTTAATAAGAGCTTCCATGGTTGGCGTGCCATGCTTGAATTTGGACAGACTGCTTCCCTGTGCCCAAATCCCCATGTTTAATCTGAAAGAAACAAGGGCATTGCTGCATTTGGCTCAGTGCCTCAGGCTCTTTGAGGAGTGCTGTCAGGCAAATATTCATAAATTAATAGGAATAAATTAATAGAATGTAGAAAGTCTTTGATCCTAAGACATTCCCTTATATGTGGAATGTGGGAACGCAAGTCTATTTGCTATTTGTGAGAAGAGAATCTTAAAAATTTGTTTTTGACACTGTGTGGTCTCACAGTGTATGTTTGTTTCTGAGTTTCTGTCTCCATCTTGAGCTTTGTGGTGCAGGTTTACTCATCTGTGGGCTTTCTCTTTTATAAGCCTGGTTGAAAGTGACAGTGAATCTAAAAGTTAAGTACTGCAGACCAGCCCACACAGTGACTTGATAATTAGGGTGTTACCCTTAATCCTGCAAGTGTATTTCCACATACCTCAATGGAGACATTCAAAGGGTACAAAATAACATAATTTGTTTGGTTGGTTTTTTTTTTTTTGCATGAAGTCAGCTTAAACAAGTCTTGAGCTGTTATAGTTGGTAACATTTGAGCAACTCCTGGGACATTGCCCTGGGACTCATTGGTGTCTTGTGTTTGGCAATTTCCAGACTTCTAGACAGTGACAGGCATGGCAAGGTCTTAGGGTGCTGTTGGAAAACTGCAAGCACTTTCAGAACATATGGCACAGCTGCTGTTATGAACAAGGAACAAAAAACCAATGCTACAAAACTTGCTTTTGATGTGTGCAATATTGCAAGTTGCTGTTATTTGAGGCAAAGCCAATGTTTTGAACAAGACTTAGAACCTCGTTCCACAGGGGTGCAAAAGCCCTGTTCCTTCCTTTACAGTAATCTGTTTTGAAGAGGCAGTTTAAGATAAATGGTTAAACTACTGAAGAAATCATGGCTTCAGCCACCTTGCTGCTGGGCACCCCGCTGGTGGCTGGGCCTTCTGAGGTCCTGCTTAAGTCACAGGGAGCACTGGCACCAGGGAAGGGTTCAATGTTCCTGCAGTTACATATGGGCTGTGTCCTGCAAGCAGCTAAAGAGTTAATTTTCTACAGTTTGGCTTCCTTTTCCTGGCATGTTTACCTAAGGACTCAGTTCTGGAGGACAGTTGTCAGCTGTTTGTCTAAGGTAAAGAGAGACGCTGGGCAAACCATTAAAAGGATGTTCCTGGCAGATTTCTGAAGGATCAGACTCCTGTGATCATACCCTCATTGCACTGACTCACTGTCCTGTGGGGTGTTTTGTTCAGAGAGACTTCATGCTCAAATGAAGTTATTCACATATGGAGTCACTATAGAATCTGGGTTTTAGCATTTGATGCTCAAACGAGTCTCCCATGTTGCAGATTTATTTTGACTTAAAGGCTGTCCATGGGATGCATACATTGCACAATAATGGAAAATGAAGGATTGGAAATAATTTAAAAAGAGAACTTTGTTTTAACTTTGTGCTTTTATTTTAATAGATGTGTCTTCAAGATCAGGACTTCCTCCTCCTTTTAAAAATTACAAGTATGGTAGGTGGTTTTTATTTTTCTTGTTGTAATTACTGTCAAATGACCGTACGATATTTTACACCAGCATTTATACAACTTAAAAGATAATTGCAACATTTGCAACTCTGTCCAGCGCTTGTAGCTGGAGTTATGCCACTGGGATCTTGTCTGCAGAACTTGACCATTATTGTGAAGATCTGTTTTAATCTTTGAATTAGGCCGCATGGTTTACATTATTTGCTATTGGGAACTGATGGGTTTTGATATAAATTTTTTATTACGTTTTTTAAGTGCCTTTTAACTCTGTCTTTACCCTAATGAGCAGCTTGTGATCTCAAAACACTTTGAAATTGTAGTTCTCTGTGTGCTTATCTACTTCAGTATCTATTTACTGATGGTGAAGCAGAAGCTGAAGGCAAAAAGTAGAAAATGCTTAAGTCTTAAATAATTAAATAGCTTACATAATATAAGAGAAACAGGGGAACTTTGCTCCAAGTAGATATGAAAGCCCTTAAATACAAGCTGGTGGTTTGAAATAGCGTGATGTGAAATTTAAGCTGACTTTATCAAAGCTATATGTATATTTCCTTTTTGTGCAAATTGGCATGAACATGTCCAATTTGTCTGTTTGGAATAGAGAAAACTTTTTAAATGGACTGAGTTACTTCCTTTCTTGGAGTTTGTAAATGCGGGTGTCAGTCACATATCTTCTCCTAAACTTGGCAGTTCTCAAAGTTCCCATGGAGTTTTACTGCAAGTGATCCTCTGTGTCCCATGTTCTTGGAGTTGACAAACTCCTTCCTCTATGGTCATTCAAAGTGAGTGAAAAATCTACTTAATACATGTGAAGGGTAATAAACTCTATTTGCCTATTAAAAAACAAACAAACAAAAAACACCCAAAGGATTTAATTTTGTGCTCTTGCTGTTGGTGAAACAGAGAGTGCAAACTGAAGCTAGAAAAAGAGTTAGGGATTAAGATTGATGATGCATCAGTGGCAGGGACTTGAATGTTTTTATTATTTTTAATGTGTTCCTTAAGGTCATAACATCTGGAAGTGTAAGTTTGAGTTTGGAGGTGCCCTTCACCCCATTTGTGGCTTTGACTGTTTGAGGGGTTCCTGTCTAGAACTGCTGCTCTCATTTGTATCCCTGGTGCTGCCCATCCCAGCTGCTTCTTTCATCACTTGGAGATCAATTTAGCTTTTCCCAAGACCAGTCTGGTGGCTGAGGGCCTGATTGTGCCCTGTAGGACTGAGCATAACTTTAAAACTGGTTTCACCAGTTACTGGGAGCCTACTCTTACTGTGATGGTGCTAACTGCAGGAAAATTTTCACACAGAAAAATCAAAGCCAGGTTCCTCACCTTCCCCTCAGGCTGTGAATCATGGCAGATGTTTCTGGCATCTCTGCTATCTCTACAGTGCTCTGCTGTCTTGCTTATATTTTTGTGAGGAAAGGGCAGTGAGACTTCTGCAGTAAAAGCCAGACTTTTTCTCTTGGTTTTTTTGGCAGTGCCAGAAATCTCAGTTGGATCTGGTTGTCTCTCACCTTGTCTGTTTCAGCTTCCTTCCCTGCAGAATTCAGCAACACTTTGTTTTAACATCATCTATAATGCCATCACGTTTTTGCTCTTGGATCAGTGCTCCAATTCACATCTCAAAGCTTCTGACTTCCATTTTCTCTTCATTTCTTTGTATGGATTATTTTGGTTCTTGGTCTAGAACTTTTCTGAGTCAGTCTTATCTTAGCACCTTGTCATTGCCATCTTTTCACTGATGCTGGCAGTCTGGGTGCCAGCTTGTTCCTTAAGCTGCTTCTCAATTTTATTTCTTTCATCCATGAATGTGGAGCAGTATGTCAGGTAGTTCATAAAATCACTTAGAAAGTGGTATCTCATCAACTGCCATGATAGACCTATTATCAGAAAAGGCAAGATTTGGCAGTGTGATTGAGTGGGACCAAATGGGAGTGAAATAGCAAAGGCTAGCCAGAGGACTTAGCTTATGGGAAAAGACTATAGCTTCATCTCTGTAACACAGTTAAAGAAGCCATTTAATTGCTCAGATGAGCCCATGGGAAACTGCTGGGTGCCAGTGGTGGAGTTCTGAGCAAGTAGAACTGAGACAATTCTTCAGGGCATGACTGGACAAGGACTAGAGAAAAGGGAATGTATCAAAGTAGACAGAGGAGCTTAAAACTAACAGGCACAGGCTGGGTTTATTTTCTGTAGTAGAAAGGTTTCATGATTACAATATATTTTTTCTGTGATTGCTTGGTCTTTCTGTAATGTTTCTATGCAAGATGGGTCCTGGTAATTGCAATTTAATGTCTGTCTTGCTTCTAATACCACAGTTATTACAACATGCCAAGGCTGCCTTCTCAGTGACCTCTGCAGTGAGAATACAGAGTACTTCTTACCTTATGTAATGCTTTAAATAGTGTTCAAAACGGGCCAGAATGGTATGGAAGCAAACTTCTGAGTGGGAATGTGATCTCTGTTATTCTGAACATCTGAATACTTGCTCTGGTAGTTTGAAAGTTGGTTTAGCCAATAGTTAACTTTGCTGCATCCTTCTCTTACCAGACTATTGCAACATGTAATGTTCACTCAATGCACAAAACTAAACTAGAACAGAAAATGAGCAGACAAGCAGAACTGGTTTTTCTTCTTTGCTGGGAAAAGATTGATGTGTTACTCCAGATTTGTTCAAACACAGAGTCTTCAGAGTTCAATTTTTTTTTTTTTTTTTAATAGTGTTGCATGGCTTTAAGCTGTTCCCTCTGAATCTTTGCACTCATCCAGTTGCTTTAGTAACTGTGTTATTTTCCCCTGTGTTTCCCTTCTGTTAGCAAAGCCCTGCCCATGTTGCCAGGAGAAAGTGGTGCTTTTTTTTTTTAATTTCTAAAAGCACTACACTACACAAACATAAAATAAAAATTATTGAAGAGGTGTAGCATTGAAGAGAAGAGGCTGTAGATGTTAATGTAAAATGAACTTGCTTAATGAAATTTTTACTATGGATGGTGGGTGTTGTATTCATGAGAAGGAAAATTTCAAGGGATGATCTGAAGTGATCAGGTTACTGTGTCTTAATTACTTGCTGCCTATCAACTTAGCTGTAGCAGTTGACAGTGCATAAATGTTGTTGGTCCTGCCCCAATTGCATGTGTAAAACCTATTAAGTTAAAACACCCAAAGTGGCATTTAAATTGATGTGTTTTGACTGGCAATTGAGATGGTCATTAGCTGGTTATTGTAATTCAGCCAGCAGACAGAAGCCCAATAGGACCGTGGTACCTTAATGTTGCATTGACTGCTTTAAGGCTGTGGCAGCAGGACTGTGAGATTAAGATGTTTTCTCCTCTTTCAGGTTGAATACACAAAATTGTTAATAACAAAAGATTTTGAAGCTTCCCCCTTTGTTTGTTTGTTTGTCTTTCCTCAAGTACAGCTTTCAGTGTTGTGTGCTTATTAAGCCTTATTTTAGGAAAACACTGGTTTTTCTTTCAGATACAATGAAGATTATTCACCAAGCACACAAATCTAAGGTAAGATTATTAGCTGTGTTCTTCCCCTTTTGCATGCTTTGATGCAGGCAGGTCTTTGCACTGTCAAACAAAACTGGAGCAGAGGAAATCAGTAAATTCTTCTTATCTTTGTTTTCTGGTTCTCTGATTTGTAGACTGGTGAGCTTGTAGTGAGTTTGGAAGATGATGACAAACTGATTTTGAAGGAAGACAGCACGCTGAAAGCAGCTGGAGTAGGTAGGAGTACATTTATATTGACTGAAGATGCTGTTCCTTGTGGTAGCATTAAACTGATAGCTGGCTGATTATGTTTGGACAGGCTGCTGAAAAGTAAATGCTATTTCTGATGCTCTTTACACGACTTGATAATTATTCAGGGAAGCATTATTCAAATCATTGGTCTGAGGGCAGCAGGTATCTGCACTCCAAATGTTCAGAATGCAAATTGTGATTTTTAGAGGGTATGCTTATAATTCTGCTGAGAGTAATTTTAAATGATTGACAGGTAGGTTATTAGTACCGTGTCTGCTTAGTCTTATCAGTAACATTTAAACTGATGTTTTGGTTAGAAATGTAAGTAGTGGAACCAGCATGGAATAATGAAATAAGATTAGATTTGTTTAATGTGCAGCATCCAGTGTCTGATAGCCAGATTGCTCAGGAAAGCTCGAGCAGTATCATTTAGAGAATGTGCTGAACATAGCAAAGAGTTGAAACTTGACCTGATTTCTCACATTTTGACAGGAGACTACATATAGGGCATGTCTTTTGGTAATAATGTAAAGAAATGTCTGTCATGATAAAATTGATGGTCCCTGGATGTCCTTTGGGCTTCTCATAAATGTGGCTGAATTACTTTGTGGCAGCAGGGTACTTAGGGGATGTGGTTGCATTCCACCTTGATATGGACATTTGCTCATTTGAATCTGATTTGCCTGGCTGGAAAGTTAAATCTGATTTAACTGCCTGTGCTCTAAGTGCAGGAGCTTCACACAGGAGGCTCCCTCCTGCTCCTGCTGCTCACTGATTGCTCCCCAGCTACTGAATGGGATTTCTTTCTCCTAGGTTACTTGGCTCTCCTGTTCCCTGCGATTTATTTTCTGGTTTTAAGTGACTTGGGATGTCTCTTCAATGTTTTCCTCTGGTGTGAACTACAACTGGTTCCAAGATACCTTTCCTAAAGGTCTTAGAGCGTTCCTGTAATATGAAACCTAATTTTTACTACACACCAGGTCTTTTTGTCTGCAGGAAGGTGGGAAAAAAAAAAAGAGGATTACTGGCACCCAAGCCTTGCAGATTTGTAATTTAGTTAGCAGAAGATTCATTTAACCATGCTCTTTATCTATGTAAGGCATAAGAGGCAGTGCAGTTCAGGAGAGGGACTGATGACAGTGCCAAATGTTGAATTAGAAACAACAAAGCTGTCTTCTTTCAAAAAGGTATGGATAAGTATTTGTGTATATTATCTGTCTTTGCAACTGGGTTTGTAGCTACAGTAGTGAAACAGTTGGATGTGATCTCAAAAAAGGTGTCAGACTAAATGTTACAGTGAAAAGAAATAGGAATGCAGCAGCCTGTTCTGTGTCTCTGTACAAAGGGAGGGGTGGTTAATTTAGGCCAGGAAATGATTTAAAGCTGCTTTTTTTGCTTTTTTTTTCTGAATAACAGCAGTTATTAGTCATTAGTATACAGAGGATATTTGTGATAGAAGAGGAAAACCCATTCTTTGGAAAATGCAATGTGCCATTATGCCATTTTGTATTTGGATATATTCCAGTGTATCTTGATGTGAAAATTAGCTAAGTTAGGACTGGGGTCTTTGTAGTAAAATCTTGAAGATTTTACTTTTCTCCTTCAACAAGAAGTAGAAAAGAGTAAGCCAAGGAAGTGATATAATGTATCATGTACCACTGGTCCTCATTTTGTACAAAACTATAAATTTTGTACATTTTCTTTAAATCAGTAAGAAAATTTGAAATCTCCTGTTGAGATACGAATTTTTTCCCACATCTAGTCTGGACAAGACTTACTAGAATAAAACAGTCACAATCACCATTAGAAAATCTGGGAAATTCTGATACGTGCAGAGCACTTTTCCTAAGCTGCAGTTGATTGCCCTTGGCACTATACAGGGTTGGGCTAGAGAGTTATAAATTATGAGGACATTAGATAAGTATCCTCAGGAAAGCCTCTGTAGTAGTGATTATTATTACAGTTATTATCCAGTCAGCAAAGTTAATGCTTGCATTTTTTTTTTTAAAGCAGGGTGTATGTTAATAAAATGTTCAGTATTCATTACAAATAGTCTTGTCTGTTTTCTAGTTGAGATTCTAAAATCCCTTCTACTCTTTTTTGTTTCTTTTTTTTTTCAAGACAGGCAGACTTCATTAACTTGAGGTTTAATTTAAAAAATGAATGTGGAATTTATTGGCTCAGCACCTTAAAGAATTTCATGTTTAATAATTGTGAAGGCATTCCATCAGATTTGTCTCTGTTCTGAATTAGTAATGTTGCTGACTTATTGTTTTAGAAGAGGAAGTCCTTGACCTACTGGGTTGAAAGAATTGTGACTGTTCTGAACCTTTGTGGGTCCTTTAGCTCTGCCATATCCCCTGTGAATAATTAGAGGTATTTGAAGGTATTGCTGGAGAAGCCAATTTGTGTCTTTCACTTTGCATATTGTCGAAGCCTCATGAATTAATCATCAGCAGGGCAAAAAATTAACTTCTTCAGACACATATTTTGATGGGTCATGAGGGAGAATGTAAAGTGATCTGTAAAATATTCTACTGATCCTCTAAGTATTAAATTATTATACCTACAGGCTAATTTAATGGGAAGAAGAAGTTTCTTTCTCCCTTTCCTAACAGAAAAATGCACAAAAAAAGAGTGTATCATGCTTCATTACTTTCCTAGCATGTGAAGGTGTTGGAAATGCAATCACTTAATTTACTGAATGCTTTTACAAACAATTCTGAAGACTGTGTTAAGCAAATCTTGAGGGGTCTTGTGTACATATTTACTTCTATACATTCATGTTCTTGGTGGT
>VYZP01021955.1:2539-36212 GCA_013400635.1 Hypocryptadius cinnamomeus
TTTTTTAGTCAGATTGCCCATTTTCTTTCATGGCACTTGAAAGATATGTAAACTTTTATTAGGAGTTCTCATAAATTGAATTTATTGCTGCAAGAGTCTTCCAGCAATGGTAAAGTTTAGCTTGCTGGGTTTTATTAGTCAGAGTCAGTAAAACAGCAGCATCACTTGGTTTGAGGCTGAAAACCAAGTGTTTCTTGGAAACTAATATAGGAAAAAGGTACCTACAACACTACCCAATGTCTTGGAATTCTATGTTCAAGCCACAGATGACAGTTCTCACTATGGAGATCTTTGTACACAGTGTCAAAATAGCACACAAACAATTAAAAAGTCCCCCATCCTGAATCCAAAGCAGCTTTGCTGAGTGGATTCTTGGAATTTAAAAGTTTTTTGAGTTTCCCCATTTCCTGCACAAACTGATGAGTAACTCCAAATACCAGGTTTAATGAAAAACAACATATCACCCATTTAGTGTGAGGTTTGAGGCACTCCCCTCCCTGCACTAAGAATGTTGAACCAGACTTTTTTCCACTCCACCAGCACCCAAGCAGATCTGCTCCTTTGGTTGATGGAAAGGATAAACCCAGCAGCAGCCCAAGGTGTGCATACACTGCAGGACTGCTGGGAGCCCTTGTGTTCCAGCACATCCCACTGAGCTGCATATCCCAGGACACTGTTCATTCCTCTTCTTGCAGCTGCTCCTTTAACTTTGTATTTTCAGCTCAGAAAACTTGAGAGTCTTTAGCCTGAGCAAAGAGAGTATTGAGGGCATTCTTGTCAAACTTGGTCATTAACTAGCAATAATGTCTGTGGCTTTTCATTAAAAAAGAATCAAGGAGAAGCTGATTAAATACAGCAGAAAGAAACAAAACTTTCCATTCCCTTACTTTTTCCTTGACACGTTGCACTTCATTTGAAGCCTGCTAATATACCAGCCAAAAGAATTGTAAGGGCCTGCCTGGATTCTTTCTTAATACAATGGTCACGGTTCAGTAGTTCGAATCTGTATGGAATTAGCCAGAGACATGGACGAATGGAAAAACATACTAAAAGGCTAAAAACCAGCACTTGTTCATGGGCTTATTCATTAGAAAAACTCATCAATACAGCACAAGTTTCCTGTTTCTACTATTCTAAAAAATGATCACAAAATAGTACACAGAAAATAAAGACACAAAATGTCAGAGCACTGCTTTTGCCTGGAATTTCAGAGTTGGCAAAAACTCAGGTCAGTGTTTCCATGCAAGTGCTTTCCTGATGAGCTTTTTGGGGCAAACTTCATGTTCACAGCAAAAGCAGCCTAGAGCAGAATTAGCACAAGGAGCTGTGACACATCTTGTCCCATTTCTCCCAGTTCTGCTTCAACCAGCCATACCTGACAGCTGGAACCAGCAGCACCACCCAGTGAATCCAACCAGAGCGGTGTGGAAATCCAGCAGCACAGACCGTGCTCATGAAGGTGGATGTGATCCCCATGGGAAGCCTGAGGGATGCTGCACTGCAGCACGAGCTGTCCCTCCTAATGCAAGTCAGCTCAGCCTCAGAGGATTGCTCACCCCACAGCATCCGACTGCCGTCCACAGAAAATCAATAAGGACAGCACAGGAGACTTAATGGAGTTGCTGGCACCTTTCCCATTTCAGGGCAAAGTCCTGCTGAGGAGGGGTTTCTTTCTCCTCAGACATTTTTTTGTTGGTGTTGTTGCTCGGATAGCTAAAAGGTTTTCAAAGAGACAAAGAAGCATCAGTGTCTGTTGGTGAATGTGTCTTATGTTTGGAGGAAAAACCCAACACACCGGACTGGAGATTGAGAGCTGGAGGTTCCCACCCAGATCTGAGCTCTCTGTACCATGAAAGAATTGTTCTGGAAGTACAGGAAACAGGGAGTGGGGGCCCACACTGAGGCTGTGTCAACCATTACAAGCAGATAACTCCTACACTGCTGCCTTCCTGTGCAGATCTTGGCAGAAAAATAAATAAAAAATATATGTGTGGGAGGTGATTAATGTTATTTAAATCTATGGGAGAAGCTGCATGTGTATTCTTTGGAAAAGAGGAGAGCAAGAGTGTATTAGTATCCAGTGGGGAAATGACACCAGGGATGCTTTAGGACTCTTTGAAAAAAGTAGGATAAGAGGTGATATTCTCATGCTGGGGAAGGTTCAAGATTTAAAGGAAATTTGCTGGGAACTTTTGAAACAAAAACTCATCCTGCTCTATGGACAAGCCAGAGGTACCAGTTGAAAGGAAGCTGTTCTGTTGAAAAGGGTTTGAATTCCAGCTGGTGCAGTTCCAGAGGAGCTCCTCACCTCCAAGTGCAGCTCTGGAACCACAGAACCCTTCTGGTTGAAAAAGCCCTCCCAGCCCATGGAGTCCAAGCTGTGACCAATCCCCACCTTGTCCCCAGCCCAGTGCCACGTCCAGTCCTTCCTTGGACACCTTCAGGGATGGGCACTCCAAACCTCCCTGGGCAGTTCCAAGGCCTGAGCACCCTTTCCATGCAGAAATTCCTCCTGGTGTCCAACCTGAGCCTCCCCTGGCCCAGCCTGAGGCCGTTCCCTCTCCTCCTGTGCCTGTTCCTGGGAGCAGAGCCCAACCCCCCAGCTGTCCCCTCCTGTCAGGAGTTGTGCAGAGCCAGAAGGTCCCTCCTGAGCCTCCTTTTCTCCAGGCTGAGCCCCTTTCCCAGCTCCCTCAGCCCCTCCTGGTGCTCCAGCCCCTTCCCCAGCTCTGTTCCCTTCCCTGGACACACTCCAGCCCCTCCATGTCCTTCTTATGGAGAGGGCCCAGAACTGCACACAGCATTGGACATGCCCTCTGCATGGATCTTCCACTGGACACCAGGCAAGCAGCAGTTTTGAAGAATAATGATGGTACTTATTCACCTGAGATCCCCAGTCCTGCCTCTGCCTTATCTGATGGCCTTCTGCTGCAAACCCAGCCAGTGCCTTACTCCCAGTGAGCAGTATTTAATTCCACACACAACTCAGCCAGGTATATTGTTAACAAAACTGGGGATACAAGGGCTGAACCTGCTTCAACTAGAAGGTGACTTCCACCAGAGAAATACAGGGCTTATTTTGAAGCTTTCTGGCTTAATTTCCTCCATTTATTCATACACTTATTTACTGGAAAGAAAGGAGAGGAGAGCACAAGGGAGGGGAGGAATCCTGGGACAGCACATGCTGGGCTGTAAAATGCAAAGAAGGTTTTTGAAAACCGCATGTTCCAAACATCACCTTGGAGCCCCACAATAATAAATACTTGATATTACACTGCAAGGGTCCAACTGCCAAGTAACTATAGCAATGAAAGGAAAAGCCTGTCTTTGGACACGTTCCCTCCTGCCTTAATTTTTCCCTGGGGTGGGGAAGGGGTACAGAGAATGTGCTCTAGATCCTTAATGGATAACGTTTTCCAGAGCCCCCTCTGATCACTCAGTGACTCTGGGATTTAAAAGCAGCAGTGTGATTTCTCCAAAGGAAGCTGAACATTCAAAACAATTACCCTGAACTATTCCATCCCCTTGGAAAGAGTTTAATGCACCAGGTCCTGAGGTGAGGCTGTCAGGATCCATTGAGACACAGCAACACAACCCTTTATGAAGTGCCTCACAGTCCAGCTGCTCACCAGTGCTTCCTTCATCCCCAAAATCAGTGTTTTCCAGGGAGCCCAGCAGCCTGAAAATGAGTAAGTGTGAAGTGAGACTACACTGGCCTGCACTGAGCATTTGTTTTTGCCAACAGAAGACCACATTTCTGGGCTGGTTTTAAACACTGCCTTCTGGAATTTAATTTTCAGGATGAAAATTAAAGAATTATTTTGGAGGCTTTAAGTTATCTTTCCCCTCATGACATTTTCCAGAGCTGTTTGGAAACGGGAGGGTGGAGCTGGCACCGCTGGGGCAGTGGTTTCAGAAAGCACTTCTGTAGCTATTTGGGGAAAAAACTGCTGGATCATGTTGGTATTTTTATAAGTAACTTGATGCGTGGTTCTATTTTGGATACCAACTATGCAGCAATGCAGACTGATTTGAGCAAATTGCAGGGGGAGGAAGAGAAAAGGAAGATCCCCTTCTAGAACAAGGGCTGCCTTTTCCAGGGAACCTCTTGAACCTCCAGGGGCTCAGTTTAAACAGTGCCTTTTAAGATAAGTTTTTAAAAGCCATTTAGATTTTATGAGGAAGAGAAAATAATGGTTAATTGTGATTGTTCTGTGATATATGAAGGAATTGAACCAAACCAATGAAAAGTAAAACCTTTCCATCACGACTCTAGATCAAAACCAGTTGTACTTTTAAGATAAATTAAAGACCTATACCAACAATAACTTAATGAAATTTTTGTCAACTTCAAGAATTTTTCACTTCTGTTTGTGGCTTTAGTCTGTAATTGACTTGCAAAAGAACTTCCAGCTTTATGAAGCAGCAGAGCCTCCTCCACCTCGATAAAGAAAATTGAACTTGAAGAAATCAAAACAAGTAATCACAGCTAAAAATTGCCTCCCAGTGTGAATGGGGACATTAGCACTTGACAAACACCCGGGTTTTTTTTTTCACAAGGCTTCTGGAGAATGCCTTCCAGGCAGCCTACACACCATTTGCAACACAAGAATTCATTCTAGTAGGTTTGGAGACATCCAGAGCTGTTGCTGGCTCCACAAAGCTGTAGCAGGCTGCAGGATGGGCTGAAGCCCCACAACGCAGTGGGAACTCTTCCCATAACCTCGTCCTCCAAAATTAGGAAATAGATAGGTATATATACAAGGGTAAAAACTTCCCTGGGAGGGTGGGCAGGCCCTGGCACAGGGTGCCCAAAGCAGCTGTGGCTGCCCCTGGATCCCTGGCAGTGCCCAAGGCCAGGCTGGACACTGGGGCTTGGAGCAGCCTGGGACAGTGGGAGGTGTCCCTGCCATGGCAGGGGGTGGGACTGGCTGAGCTTTAATATTCCTCCCAACCCAAATCATTCTGCAATTCTGTGATTCTCATTATCAATCTATTGTGTGGAATAACTTCTTGAATGGGACTGAATGATCTTGCTGAAATTATTTGGCTCCTTTTCTCAAATAAACAAGAATGTGGGGGGCCCAGATTGCTCTTCCTGGGATATCGATAGGGACTGACACCAGCTGTCACACACCTGTATCTCATTTCAGGCCCTGAAGAGCAGCCGAGGCCAGAAAGTAAGAATCACAGAATTATGAGGGTTGGAGGGGATTTCTGGAGATCATTTGTTTCAACCTCCCTGCCAAGGCAGGCACACCTGGAGCAGGTGACACAGGAATGCGTCCAGGTGGGTTTGGAATGTCTCCAGCGAGGGAGACTCCACGCCCTCCCTGGGCACCTGTTCCGGAGCTCTGCCACCCTCCTGGAGTGTTCTCCTCCTGCTGAGGTGGTTCAGGAGCTGTGCGGGATGTAGGACAGGGAAAACCTACACGGGAGTGTGTGTCCAGTGTTGTACCCAACGCTGCAGTGAGAAACTCGGCCCTGCAGCACAGCCCGGCTCTTACCATGGATGAGGCGAGAGCCCTGCGGGCAGGGGGGCGGCGGGCGCGGGCCCGAGCCGGGCGCCTGCGAGGAGGGAGGGATGCTGCCATAGCCTGAGGGAGACGAGGACTAACAAGGACACAGCGGGAGCTCTAGACGGAGAGATGGAGTCCGGGACGGGCTGGGGACGTGGCGAGGCCGGTCTTACGGGGGGAAATGGCGTTTGGGCCGGATCCTATGGGGAAAAAGGGGATTTTGGGCCGAGCCCAAGGTCGGGCGCGGCGGCCATGACACTCTCCAGTTGGTTACCATGGCAACGACTGCGAAATCTCGCGCGATCTGCCGGTGCGGGCGATAGGTGGAGCACCAGGTCTCGCGAGAGTTGCGCGGGGGAGGAGGTGAGGGGACGGGCAAGATGGCGTCGGAGGGCGACCTGGGCAGGAAGTGGGACCGGTGTGTGGCAGACTCCGCCGTCAAGCTGGGTAAGGGCGGTACGGACACGGCGGAGCGGGAGGGCCCAGGGAAGAGCGGTAGTGGTCCCCCCGGGCTCCCCGAACCTGGTAGAGCGGCCGTCGGCGTGTCCCCGCGGTGCGAGGCCCGCTGTCCCCTGCCGCCCCAGGTTCGCCTTAGAGCGGTTGTGAGCCCGGGAGGGGCTCAGGGTGTCCGGAGGATCCGCCCTCATCGCTGCCCCCGGCGTCCGGTAGAGCCGGCGGCCCCGGGCCTGGCAAGGTGACCTTGGCCGCGGGCTCGGACCCCTGCCGGGCCCGCTCCCAGTTCTGCGCCCCGGCCCGGCCCCGGCTTACCGCGGTCCGGGCGTGTTTGACCTCTGGCTGCTGCCTGTGTTGAAGGTAAGAGGTTTCCGTGGGAAATCTGGGCTCCGTAGGCAATCTGGGCGGTCTCCCGGCCGGAATGAATGAGCGGCGGGCAGGCACGACCGGCTCCTGGCGTGCCGCGACCTCGGCCGCCTTCGGCTTCGCTGTGACGGTGGCTTTGGAATCGGTGTGTGCACAGCTGCTCACACCGCTCCGTGTGCGAGGGGGCTGCGTTTATTAAAAGCAGTAGGCAGCGTGACACGCTGAGGGCTTTGGCACGTGTCACTTAGTACAGCGTGTGGAGTGTGACATTGAGAAGCGCCGTCCCTGTCCCAGCCCTGTAGTTCTGCCTTTTCGTCAAGCAGGGGAACAGTTCTGTTGGTTTTTTCCCCGTATTTATTTCCTTAAAGTGAGAGTTTTGCACGTGCCTGAGTTTTCTGCAGCAGAGCATTGCCGAGGTTTCGCTGAGTGCTGTGAGTTTTAGGGGTGCTGGTGGCAGCACCATGCTCACCCTGTGACCGGCTGCAAAGTGACACCAGGCAGAGCTCGTGGCTTCACAAAACGTGTTTACAAACCCAAATCTTCAGTGTGTAGAGCAAGAAATGCAGTGTCTGACACAAAAGTTATTCGTTCCATGTTGGTGTAGATGTCTCTTTTAGAACCATAAATAATATCTGGGAAATGTGAATGTTTATTTCTTGTAGCTGCAGTGGCCTTGGGCTTGAAAACTGATGAGGAACTCAGGGGTTTTAGTTGCCTAATACTTTTCCATTAGAAAAGATGTTTAATAATTTTAAGTAAACTGAAACTTCCATTGTTTATAACAGACCTTTGAAAAGTGTCAAGTGCTCCAGAGCAGTGTTTTTCCTTATGAAATTCTACTCAGGTTTGTCTGACAAACATATCTGGACATGTTTATGTTTCCATAGCATTGGTTGCTTTATCATAAAATATTAAGTATGCCAAATTATAAACAAGAACTTGTTCCATGCTGCAGCTGTACATGTCAGAATCCTGTACATCCTCTGCCCTGGAGGCTGAAGGAAGTGGATATGGGGTTGATTTCACAGAATCCCAGAGTGGTTTGTGCTGGAAGGGACTTTACAACTCATCTTGTCTCACCTCTGCCATGGGCAGGCACACTTCCACTGTCCCAGGCTGTTCCCAGCCCTGCCCAGCCTGGCCTTGGGCACTTCCAGGGATCCAGGGGCAGCCACAGCTTCTCTGGGCACCTGTGCCAGGGCCTCAGCACCCTCACAGGGAAGAATTTTTTTGCATTATCCAACCATATCCTGTCTCTGTCATTGGGAAGCCATTCCTCCTTGTCCTGTCTCTCCAGGCCCTTGCAAACAGTTTCTTTCCCTCTTTCCTATCAGCTCCCTTCAGGTACTGGAAGGCTGCAATGAGGTCACCCCAAAACCTTCTTTTTTCCAGGCTGAACAATCCCAATTCTCTCAGCCTTTCCTCCCAGCAGAGCTGCTCTATCCTTCTGATCTTCCTGGTGCCTCCTCTGGATTCTCTCCAGCAGCTCCAGGTCCTTCCAGGGCTGGGGCTGCTCTGCAGGTGGGGTCTCACCTGAGTGGGGCAGAGTCCCCCGTTTCCTGCTGCCCACGCTGGGGGATCAGCAGGGCACGGGGAGTTTCTGCCTGGGTCGTGTCCAGCTCTCACCCACAGCACCCCCAGGTCCTTCTCTCCAGGGCTGCTCCTGATCTCCCTCAGCCTGCATTCATCCTGGGGGTTGTCCTGACCTATGTGCAGCACCTGCTCTTGTTAAACCTCATGGGATTCCCATGGGCCACTCCTGGAGCTTGTGCAGTCCCTCTGGACGGGCCTGTCCTCCAGGTGTGTGCAGCACTCAGCTGGGTGCCTGTCACCTGCCCTTCGCTGGGTGCCTGTCACCTGCCCTTCGCTGGGTGCCTGTCACCTGCCCTTAGTTGGGTGCCTGTCACCCGCCCTTCGCTGGGTGCCTGTCACCCGCCGTCACCTGCCCTTCTCTGGGTGCCTGTCACCCGCCCTTCTCTGGGTGCCTGTCACCCGCCCTTCTCTGGGTGCCTGTCACCTGCCCTTCTCTGGGTGCCAGTCACCTGCCCTTAGTTGGGTGCCTGTCACCTGCCCTTCTCTGGGTGCCTGTCACCTGCCCTTCTCTGGGTGCCAGTCACCTGCCCTTAGTTGGGTGCCTGTCACCTGCCCTTCTCTGGGTGCCTGTCACCTGCACTCCTGGCTCTGCAGTGGGCCTTTCTTTTGATTTGGTGTTTTCTTCCAGCCTGAAGGGGCAACAGAAGAATGAGAACCTCCTTTGCCTTGTGCACTGGGGAGAGGCTCTAGTCTGAGGATTCCCAGTGTTGGCTTCACGAGGATGCTGAGGAGAGATCTCAGTCAAATTCATGTTTTTCATCAGGCTGCCCAAAAAGGTCAGCTGTGCTGCATCTCTTTATCTTCCCACCAAACCCAGTGGGGTGGGCTCAGACACGTGTTTCTCTTCATGTGTGAGGGCACTTTTCTGGTTTGTGTGCTTTTGCAATTGATCAGTAGCTGAAGCATTTGTGCTGGCAACCTCCTGCATGAATTGTGTGCTGACAACACACATTTTTCCCTGGTATCCCAGTGGGAATGATTGTTTTCTCTGCAGGGACATTAAAACTGTGAGTGGTTGGGTTGATTGGTTTTGTAATATTACTGCAAAGTTTGCTGGAGTTTCCAATATAAATTATCAAGGGTGGTTGTTGTACTGGAAAGAAAGAAAATAAATTTTTTTACTTGAGGATTTAGTTGTTACATGTGATACAGGATTTGGTAAATGTGGTTTTTTGTCAGACTTTTCCCTTTGGAGGCTGCAATTTCCTTCCCAAACACTCCTTTACATCCTTCCCAAGTGCTACAGCCAGGGAGATCTTCCCAGCCAATGGCTGGGGAAAAGCAAACATTGTGATTAGCCCAGTGTTTTCCCATTCCAGACTCTCTAAATAAAGGGAAGCACTGAATTTCTGGAGCTTTGCATGCACGAAATTTCCCAGTGTCTGTGAGAGCTGTGGACAGAGAACTCCTGTGGATTAGTTTGAGGGCTGGTAGGACATGGGAAACAGAAAAGGGTGAGAAGGGGAGGTAGAGCTCCCAGGCTGGCTTTATTAGCAAAAATGTGGTTTAAATTCCAGCTAGGGCTGTGCTGCCTGTCCTTAGCCCATCAGGATTCCCTGTGTGAGTCGGGTTTGTCCTTAGCTCTGTTTGTAGTTGTGTAATGCTGTTTTACTTGGAGACCAGGCTCCTGAAAAAAACTTGATCTCCTGCCACTAAAGCTTCCAAAATAAATATTTATCTTGTGTTGCATCTTTTGAAATTCTGTATTATGTTTTTGAGCTCTGGGTCACTACCTGTGTGGATCTTGTAATTTAGTATTAACTTCTTCCTGTTAGTTCCAAACAGAGGATGTTGTCAGGCGTTGTTAGGACAGGATTTCATTTCAAAGAGTAGGTAAACCTTTTTATGCCTGCTCAGAACATTGAGCCATTGTTAAATGAAGCCTGTGGCCACCTCGTTTTATTAGCATGATATTTATTTGTTTTGCTAATGATGAGGCTGTATCCAGGTGGTTTTGTTCATTTTCCATTCCAGATGCAGTTGTGAGCTCGGTGTTTGTGTGCAGAGGACTGGCTTGTGCTTTCTCAGCTGACCAGGGGGTTTCTAGCAGGCAATCCAGGTCCTGCTGGCTCTGGCTTTGCACCATCCTCAGGCCTTTTCACCCAGGCAGTCATTTAAATAATTTAACTTTCTGTTCCTTTTTTCCATTCTGATACTGATTTTCCTGCAGAAGAGCTACTTGTTAATTTCTTACAGAACACTTGTTTGTTTGGCATGTGCTAGCCTGGCTTTCTTTTCCTTCCCAGCTTGCAAACCTTCCTCAATTCCTGTGTCCTCCAGCCTTCACAGCCATTTCTTCCTTTTCATCAGTAGAGCTCTGCAGAGGAGGGGTGATGAAGTAAACACTGCAGTGGTCTTCCTCCATCCTGCAGCCTCCAAACCCTGTTCAAAGGGTTGGTTTGTTTGTTTAGCTGATTGATAGTTCATGGCTGTTTATTTGGAAGACAATTACTCACAGAAGATTGACAGAGGTGGTTTTTTTTTGTTGTTGAAAGGCTGTAATTTTGGACAAATTATTATTATGTGCTGTTTCCAGGGGACAGAGAGGCAATAAAGAGTAGTGTGGAAGAGAGGGAGGTTTATGTGCCCTCATGCCTTCGTTTGTTTGGAAGCTGTTGTTGTTTTAAATGAGTTGAAGGCTGTAATTTTCCTGATACTGGAAGGTAATCCTAGAGGAGCTGTTTGCTTCTTGACTTGTGTGTGTGAAGTTGCTGTGTTGAAGTTAATTTTTTTTTCAGGAGAGTAATGTTTTGATGTATGTCTGTGGTTGACCAAAATTCAGCCTGGAAGCTTGTAAATAACCCAGTGTAGTGATTTCATTTTCTTCTAATCCTCTGTTTTGACATCTGAAAATAAAATGCTTCTAATTTCCATTTAATAGGGATTCTTTTTAAGAGAAAAGGGCACTTTGAATTCTGCAACTGCTAACATGATTTCTTCTGCCTTTCATCATCTGGCCTGCTTGAATAGCTGTTCTGTTAATGGCAAGGATGAAATTGTATTGTTTGTGTCATTCCACAGATTGGATATTTCAGAAAGAATCATTGTATGGATTGCAATGTCAGTATTTTTAAATAATCCTTCACATGGTTATGAATAGGATAAAGTCAGTCTATATAATGATAAAACTTGATTACACTTTCTGAAAACTGGATTAGACTTTGTCTAAATATACAAAAATCCTGAAATTCCTGTTTTGAAGTGTTTTTTTGCTTGGCAGTTGTATCATGGCCATCCACTCTTAGCTACCAGGCCAGAAGGTTTGTTCCAAACTCCTTTGGGGTTTTGTTTTTAGTGCTGGAGAACATGGATATTATGTGAGCACACAGCTGCATTGTTGTGTGAGCTTTGTTGGAACCCCAAGTTATTTTTCCTGGTTGTACAGGAGATCCAGCTCTACTAGCTGTGTCTTGCAGCAGACCAAGTAGTGTAAATATGAACTGCTCATGGCTCAGGCTGTGCAGGGAGGCAGTACAGACAACAAAAAATGTTTTCCTTGGAAGAGGTGGACAATGCTGTTCTGAGAATAGGCTTTTAGTCCAAAATCTAGCAGCAATTTTTAGTTATGATGTTAGCAGAGCTCTGAGTACAATATCCATTTACAAATTAAGGGGGTATTATCTTCTGTTGGAAGAAAAAGACAGGAAACTCTTTAGGAATCCGGGTCTCCTCCTAAGTGCATCGTGTCCTGCTGTTCCCTTGGTTGGCTCTGGATGAGTCAGGGAGCTGTGCCCTGCTGGGGTGTGCCCCACCAGCTGTGCCAGCCTGCTCTTGGTGGCCTTTGGGGCAAGAGAACCTGAGAGAAGAGCTGTGACAATTCATCTGCAGCCTCTGCAAACCCCAGAGCTCCTAAGCTCTGCTCCACAGGAAATGAGCCCAAAACACCCCAACTTCCTGAAGCTCTGCACTAGTGCATTGATGAGATGCCAGCTCTGCCTTTTTTGGAGGTGGCATGCAGTGACAGTGCCCAGGGGAAAGGGACTGTAGCCAAGTGATATCCTGAAGTTTGGTCTTTGAGAACTTACAGCAGTAGGTGGGAACAAGACTTTGTTGGTTTTTTATATCAGAAACAGTTTTCTGAGAAAATCCTTTCAGGGCTGCTGGCACATCCTTGGTGATAATAAATGAATAGCGAGAGTTTTGAGAAGGATCAGGCTCCTTTTCTCTTCACTCCTGCCAGTGAGACACCCCTGAAACTCTTCTTGCTCTCAGTTGCCTCTGCTTCTGAGCTGGGCCAGCAGACGTCAGTACTGGCCAGCCTGTGCTGGGTGGGTGTGAAGCAGCAGCATTGCCAACCCTCACAGCTGGGCTGCAAAAGCCCTGAGAGTGGTGTTTACTCCTGCTAAATCTTTCTTTTCAGCAATGTTACTGTTTTTATTAGCAGAACATGTGATTGCAGTAAGACAAGGTAATGTTTCCTGTCAGAGGGGTATTTTCTGTGTTATGAGAATATTGCTGATTTCTTATCCGGGAGCTTCTAAAGCAAGCACAGCCCTGGTTTGTCTAAAAGTTTGGTGCATCACTGATCACAGAATCCCAGAATGGTTTGGGGTGGGAGGCATCTAAAGCTCATCCAGTCCAACCTGGCCCTGGACACTTCAGGAATGGGGCAGTCCCAGCTTCTCTGGGAAATCTGTGCCAGGGCCTCCCCACCTTCGCAGGGAAGTTGCACAATGTCATCTTAGAGCAGCTTCCACTCCTGACCCCTTTTAAAGGAGGGAGAAAATGTTTGTGCCCTCAGGTGTCACAGTTCATTCACCAGTCTGTGGTGTGAGGTTGAAGTTTCTGGTGCAGTGTCACTGTGGTTCCTTGGGACATCACAGACCCTTGCTGTGCTGCCTGTGCCTCTGCAGCAGTGCTGGTGTTTACTTTTAGCAGCACTTGACCTGACCCTGAGTGCTTAAGGGTGAAAGCAACCCCTGAAAGCATGTTGGGATTTTTTATTATAATGATATTTGGATATTAATAGTTTGTTACTCCAATTTTTCTCTGTTACTACAGTCAGATGCTAGTATAAAACAGAATTCTCTTTTTTTCTGCTTCTTTCTTGAGTACTTGGTATATAATTTCACTGTGTTTTCTTCTAGTGTCCATGCTCATTTTTCTGTCTGCTCTGCAAACAATCCACACCACAGGGGAGATGGGAATGAAAGCTTCAAAGTTGGTGTTTGAAGAAAATCTGATTCCTGCCACTAAGACCTTGCAAAGAGTCTGCTTAAAATTAATTCTCTCCGTAAATAAGTGATTTCATGGTCTCGGATTTCTAACTGGTGCTGAGTGCTGCCCTGTGAAGGCCCTGGTGTATGAAGGCGACTTCCCTCCACATTTTCACAAAGCAATTCTTTATGTATCTTGTCAGAGTGGGATTGGAGCTGAAGCTTTCAGTTTTATATTAGTATGTGTGGAATGGCAAAGGAAAAGAACAGTTTTCGTTTTGGGATTAAGTAATTGAAAACCTTCCAGCTGCTATAGTAACAGCAGCACATCTGCCAGATGTCAGTGAGCATATTTTAATCCTTCTATTTTAAGTTTCAGGCTATTGAAGCAAAGTACATCTAGGTGTGGCTGTGTTAGTAGCTGCCTCAGCCTGTAGCTACTTGGGTAGCCTAGGAAAGAACCGTGTAGTATCACTGTTGGAGTGACTGCTGATTAAATTTATAGAAAAAGCTTTTCCCAGATGTTCTTACGGGGCAGGAGCCCATCCTGAAGATTTGTGTTTCTCTCTGAGACACTTTTATGATGTCCTGTTGGGTATACAGCATGTGCTCTCCTGCGTGTTAGATTGATTGGAGGTACCGGGACATTTTTCTTGGAAGGTGTAAGAGCCAAAAAAGGAGAAAGAAAAAGTTTTGGTGCCTGGGCTTGCTGCCTAATGCCAATTCCGTGTGGCTGTGCTGCATAGTGGGGAGCAGGGCTGAGGTGTCCACACAAGTGTCCTGTCCCCTGTTGACACTGTAAATGGGTTTAGGCTGGAGTGATGAATGTGGGGTGGAAGAGGCTGTTTTTCTAGTTAAACATTTTAAACTGTCAGAGAAGGTGAAAAATGGGTTGTACTCTTTCCTGTGGCCTTTTCCTCCGAAGAGTCTGTCAGGCAAGAAAGGGAGGGAAAATGTGCCTGGCGTGGATCAAGCCCTTTGCTTTTCCATGTTCGTTTGTTTTTATTGTAAGATAAACCTTTCATGTTTTATTGTTATGAAGTTAAAGCCTGGCCTAGAGGTGCTGATCTTTAGGAGGAACAGCTGGAGCGTCCCCTGGTCAGGTGGGAGGCTCTTTGAAGCGACATGTTGCCTCTTTAAGAGGAAATGGAGCATGTGAGAACTTAAACCTGTAAAACTCATCATCAGCTCTGCCATTGTTTATCTCTGGTGTAACTTTATATAGAATTAAAGTGAAATGCATTACTTTGCTCCCGAGGCAAGATGGTTTTGCTCCCCCTTGGTCTTGGAGACACAGGAAATGACCACATAACCACAAATACTTTCTAGTGGAATGAAGATGAGTGACAAACTTCCCACAGAAAGAGGTTCTTAACCAGACAGGCTAAGGAATTAAATGTAGCTGAAGGCTCTGGTTTTAAGTTAAAACCAACTTCTAACTGTTCAACCCAAGTAGAAAAGAGCAAATGCTGTACATGCAGTGGCTGGTGTGGGGGGCAGAGCTGGTGTTGCTAGTGGACAGGGCATTGTGATCACGATGGCTTTGAGCACAGGCTGTGCCTCAGTCAGGAGAGGAGTGACCCAAGCTGCCTGTGAGATTAGAAAAGCTAAGGTGCGTTTGTGGCTTTGTTTCTCAAGTTGCCTTCTTGCACAGAAGGCCAAAACCCATTAGCTGTCAGATCTCCTCCTTCACTTCTCTGTAGCATTTTCATTACTTAAAGCAAGGTCTTAGCTATCCTCCCATCATTTTTTGGTGCTCATTGTTGCTGTAGACTCCTTACAGCTGGAATAAAGTGCAGTGATAGCCTCTAAAATTGCACAAAAATGCATTTGCATGAAGAAGAACAATCCCTTCAAACGAGCTGCTTCAGAAAAAGCTTTCTTAAGACAGTTTTTCCTAGAGTCAGTCATGCTGGACCACATCTGTTTAACAGTGGTGTTGGTGTGGGGGAAGGCCTAGTTTGTGTTTTAGACTTAGTCTGAATTGCAGTTGACATAAATAATAAATTCTTCACCTTTTAAGTGTATCCTGTAGCTTCCCCCATGGCCAACAGGAAGCAGCATTGATGGCATGTGCGTGCAGCCCTTACAGAGGGGCTGTAATGTGAGAGAACATCTGAAGGAGGTGAAGAGAGTACAAGATAATGATAATTTCTGGAAGTAAATGGAAAGAAACTGTATTAATTATAGCTGCTTCCTTAGTGCAGGGTTGTGTTAAGACAAGACAGGAAGCAGTTCACCACCAGGCTGGTGAGAAGAATGTGGGTTTGACTGGTAAAATGGAAAATGTGGTGACATGAGAAACTGCCCAGGCTATGCATGGAGATGATGCAGGATTTGTCATCTTGTAAATCATTTCTCATTGATTAGCTAAGCTGTTTGGGTTGGCAGAGGGGATCTTCCCAGGGACAGGAAGCGTAGGACAAGGATTGCTCCCTCGTGGCAGGGCTGCTGAGCTGGGCACTTCAAACAGTCCTGGTGCTGTCTGAGCACAGAGAATCCTCCCACCAAGCCCTCATCAGCTCTGAACAGCCCAAAGCAAACCAGCTGAGTACGGGCTGGCAGAGGATCCAGGCCAGGGCACCAAACAGGATGGATCCTGGCAGATAGTAATTATCCTTGATGGCATAAACACTGGGAGAGGCAGCAGCAGCTGGACTACAGCACAGGTAGGGCAGGAAGGCTCTGCTGGGATGGGGCTGGGGGGTTAGAGGGGTGAGCTGTGCCTCTGAGGGAGGCCTGATGTCTCTTCCAGGCTCTTCCAGGTGAACATTGCTCAGTGCACGGCTCTGAACGAGCTGCTCCAAGGAGTGTCTCTTACTGTCTGAAAGGCACAGAACCCTGAGGCTCTGAGCAGACACCTGAGGATCCCAGATTTTCCCTTAGCTGTGCAAATGATTAGGGTGAAAACCTGACCTTCAGTGCAGCGCTCGGGCTCTGAAATGTCTGGGGGAGTTATGTCAGGGTTGCTTGGCGGGCGGTCAGAGCTCTTCCTGCATGTTTTGTAAGCCTACCCCAAAGTTGTGATGACCTGGTAAAGTAGTTACCTCTGGCACAACTGAAAATCTGCAGTAAAATGAAAAGGGTTTTCAAATCAACTCCCTTTTCCAGCTCTCAGTAAATACAGAGAGTAACGTGGAACGCTTTGCTCAGATCATGTTTGCTTACCTCTGTCCTAATATTCAGGGGCTTATCATCAAAAAAAACCATGGGATGCTTAGTAATCTGTTCTTCAATAGAAGAATCTATCAATCTACTTTTTACAAGGAAAAAAATTTGAAGAGCACAAGGAAACTTAAAAAAAAAGAAACAGCATCCTATATGCCACGAGAGTACAGGATTCCTTGGCATTGTTCTGTACTCAGCCCACTTACTAATGCGTTCAACAGGATCATGTGCTTTTAGGAATATAAAAAAAGGATGTATTTTAATTAACAAACTCATAATATTTAATTTCTTGTATTGAAAGGAGGGAGTTGAAACCTATAACAGGATGTGTTTGCTGCAAAATAAACCTGAAGCTGTTGGTTTGTTTTTTTAATGAGGATGTGCATGACTGATTTATTTTCTTTTTTCAAACTTTTGTACTTCCATGCCTTATCTAAAATTCTTCTCTTCAGTGGACATGATTAAAGGTAGAATTTGCCCAGTCAGCTGCAAGTTTTCACTGTGATATTTGTTGGGTCTTGAAAAGAGTTTTGCAGACTTGCCTGATGTCTTACACAAAATCATAAGCTCACCTTCCAAGGAAAGCAAAAAATTTTTAAATATGCCAAGTTTTTTTAGTGGCGCTAAATAATTTTGTTTCAACTGCTGCAGTTATTTCTGTGTATTATATAAGGATGTGAAAAGTCATTCATTCCTAATGTGTTTAAATATGCTCCATAATGAATGTTGTGGATGTGAAAGATAAGCAGCCTGGAGCTTTCTTTGTAAGGTATAGGGTAACACAAAGCTTCAAAGTTCTGCTGCCCTCGGGACACACATTGAAGCACTTAAAGTAGTGAGATAAACGAAATACAATGAGATATTCATCTGCAGAATCTGAAGCTCAAGGACACAATAAGTTTTCATTTAAAGTGTTTCTCCTTTGCTGACAATGAGCCAAATAAATTTTAATTCCACATTGTAGATGGTGACAGAAATTCAGGAACTTTCCCTAGGATGAGAGTCTGGTTTTTCCCCCCCAGATATTTCTGATAATGTACTTATTACATATGTTGGGATTCTAATGTGAATTAGCTGCTTACAGTTACTTAAGAGAACAAGAATTGTTTTTTTCAGATTTGTTATGTAAGAACTCTCTGGTTTGATGTGCTGAAAAAACATGTAGCTGGGTAGTCATAGTCTGATGTTCCTCAGTTGGAATAAAGACTTATTGTAAAAAACTAAATCATTTTCCATGACTTTGCTTTATCTTTGTCCTCACGCGCTGCATTTCTTCTTACAGGTGCTGGATTTGGATTAGGAATTGTTTTCTCAGTCATCTTCTTCAAAAGTAAGTACACTGCATTAATCTTGGCTGCCTGGCTTCCCACTGTCCATCTGTTGTAGGTACAGCTAGAAGCCTTTGAGGCTCATAGAAGTTAATCAGCTTGTTAGACCAATTCTTCCATTGTTTGGCCTGTCTTTTCCATTGAAATGGAGTTCCCAGAACTTGTAGCTGTTGTGTAACAAGGTTGTTATCCTGGCACCTCCCTGAGCTCCTCCTGTGCTCAGCTCAGATCCTGGAATGGCAGGAGAGCCTGACATCAGTTTATGCCAGCCTCACCAGGGCTTTAAAACAGATCTTAGTTCTTCAGCTGTGCTTTAAAACAGATTAACTTTCACTAATACCTTGAATTCAGACATTACTCTCTGTTAAATTCTGAACACTTGTTACTCTTATTCTGTAGTGGGCTGGTTTGGAGGATTTTAGGACTTGAAAATGTCTAGAATGAATCTTCTAGTAATTTGTTCTTTCTTGGTGCTTGTAGAACAATATTTAACAAACAGCTTTCCTTGACTTCACTTTTTCCTCTGTATTTGCCTCTTCCACAGGAAAGACATGGCCTATTGCATTTGGGTCAGGGATGGGGTTAGGAATGGCTTATTCCAATTGTCAACACGACTTCCAGTCTCCATATCTTCTCCATGGTAAATTTGTAAAAGTAAGTATCAACATGTCTGTTTGACACTGGCCCAATGCCAGGTACCCAGGAAAGGCTGGATTACCTTCCCCTGTCACAGCTGGGCAGAGGAGAGAGAAAAAAATTAACAAAAGGTTCCTGAGTTGAGATACGGACTGGGAGGAAAACATTTCAAGGGCAAAACAAGTTCAACTTAAAGTTGCAAAGTGAATTTATTAATAACAAAATCAGGAGGATAATGAGAAGTAAAATAAGGCCTTAAAACCCATTTTTCCCCCCATCCCCTCCCTCCTTCCCACTGACAGTGCAGGGGGACAGGAGGGTGGGGATCTTAGTCAGTTCGTCACCCGAGGTTTTCTTCCCTTGCTCTGGGAGAGGATTCCTTCCCCTGTGAGACCCTGGGGTCCCTCCCATGGGAGACAGCTCTCCACAAACTTCTCCAGTGTGGGTCCATTCTCATGAGCAGCAGTCCTTCCAGAACTGCTGCAGCATGGGTCACTCTTCCCCAGGGTGCAGTCCTCCAAGGACAGGCTGCTCCAGCCTGGAAGCAGGGGCCCTCTCCCCACTGGGTCTTCCACTGGAACACAGCCTCCTCCAGGCATCCACCCACTCCAGTGTGGGCACCTCTGCCACGGGCTGTGGGTGGATCTCTGCATCCCCCATGGATCTCCATGGGCTGTGGGTGGATCTCTGCATCTCCCATGGATCTCCAGGGGCTGTGGGTGGATCTCTGCATCTCCCATGGATCCCCAGGGGCTGTGGGTGGATCTCTGCATCCTCTGTGGATCTCCAGGGGCTGCAGGGGCACAGCTGCTCCAGCCTGGCCTCACCATGGCTGCAGAGGAATCTCAGCTCTGGCCCCTGGAGCACCTCCTCCCCCTCCTTCTCCACTGACCTTGGTGAAGAAAAGCTGTGCCCCTTTGTTTTGATTTTCTTCTTAAATCTGTTACCACAGAGGCATTCCCATCATCTCTAATTGGCTCAGCCTTGGCCAGCAGCATGTCCCTCTTCAGAGCCAGCAGGGATTTGCTCTGCTGGACATGAGAAGCTTCCAGCAGCTTCTCACAGAAGCCACCTCTGTGGCCCCCCCTGCTACCAAAAAACAGGCCATGCAAAACCAACACACAATGCTGGCTACCATTGGTTGGTAACTGCTTTATAATAAGTCAGATTATGCATTTACATGAATATTCCTCTGCCTTTCCCAGAGGAGTGCTAGTAGGAAGAAACTTGTGTTGCCAAAACTGGAATGTTCCCCTGTTCTTTAATATCTGGTGTGTTTAACAGTAAATTTACTAGACTGAATACATGGAATTAGTTTAACAGATCCTGCAGGTAGCTTTTCCCACAACCTGAAAACACAATAAAAATACGTGTCAGAAAAGCAGAAAAACTAAACTAATATTAAGGTTCTTCAGACTTTAAAAAAGATGAGCTGGGAAGAAACTGAGAGTCACATCAGGCATGTCAGGTAGATCAGCCTGTGGAAGTGAATCTTTGATCTTCTGTCAGGTTTTGTTTTTTTTTTTTTTCAATATGAAAACACTGATCACTTGTAAGTTTTGTGGCTTGTTTGTCTGCATATTTAGTAGTTAGTCTGGAAAAAATGTACCTTGTAAGCAGTTTTGAAGAGTATCATTTCAATGAGTTCAGTATTAACACTGAAGTAAAATATTTTAAAATATTTTACTATGCTGAAGTGAAATTTTTAAGAATAGATTTATTAGCATGAACCATTTGTGCACACATGGCTGGCTGCAGTGCACCAGTCCACAAACTGACTCCATTAGTGTTTTCTTAATTTCTTCATGTGTCAGAGCTGGGCCTGTTCTCATGGTAATTTATCACTGTGGCACCTGGAAACAAAAGGAATATGTGTGTGTGTGTGTGTGTTTTGTATCCACAGAGCCATGGCCTGGGTAAATGGTGTCAGTGCCTCTGGTGGAGAGGCATCACCAGGACATATTTACAGTTACTTTAGCACTTCAGAAAGCACCGAGGGAAAATATTCTGCCAGGAGCTTCTCATGCAGGATGCAGAGTGCAGAAATCCCTCCTGTATGGCTCCTCTGCCTGGTGCAGGAGGCCTGCAGGCATTTCCAGGCTTCTCCTGGTGCTTGTAGAGCTGCAAGTTGAGCCCAGTTCTCCTTGATTAACTGGGAGATGAGCTTTTGCCAGCCTTCTGCAGCCCTACCAGACATACCTGCTTACAAATATTCTCTCCAGCTGCCTGTTAAAGGCAAATACTAACAAGATTCCCCAACAAATAAAATCTTTGCAGTATAGAGAAACTGACTTGGATGCAGCTGATCAGCATTGCCAGCTACTGCCCAGAATCAAAAATCTGTGGCTCTTCTGGCTGGATGTGTTAACATTAAAATGTGTTAGTACTCCACACCATCCTGAGGATGTTCCTCCAGTTAATGTCTCCAGAAAAAGCTGGAGTGACATATCTGTGGCTTCATGTGAGTGATAAATGCACTGCTCACATGTTCTGAGAGAGCATTTTTCATTCAAGGATGCTTGCTCCTAGGGATGTTGGGCAGCAGAAAACAGTGTCCAGTCACCCCAGGAAGGGATTTTCTTTGGATTAAGGACTAATCTGGAGCAGGGTGGTCCTTGGAAGCATGAGGTAACTGGAAGGACACTTCAGATGCCTGCATGACACAAGACAAATACTTTCCAGTGCACTGTCTTCATGACTTTCTCTGGCACAAAGAGGCTGAGAGAGGGAAAACACGGATGAAGCCATCTAATGGTTAATGTCATTAGTTCTCTCCCAAATGTCATGTCATGGGTAATGGCTCCAGGGTTATTACAACAAAATTATTTCATTTCTCTTGGTTAGGAACATGGAAGATATTGTTGCATTATCACTCATCTGGTTTTTTTTCCTAGAAAAGTTGGTTATAACTAAACTTTGTAGGATTTGCTTTACAAAACTGAGTTCTGTTCAAATGCTAACTTGTCAAAATGTTAGAATCTGCAAGAAAATCGGCTTTATTAGAGGGAAATGTAACACAGATTAACTTGGTGAAAATTATTTCTAGTTTTCTGAGCCTGTCAAGGTCACAGGATCACAGGAGGACTCGAGTTGGAAAGGACTGCAGGGAGGTCATGGGGGTTAGCTGTGAGGTCAGACCAGGTTACTCAGGTCTTTAACCAGTTGGGATTGTTGATTCTTCAGGATCAAGTTCTTAATTCTGAGTCCTGAGTCAGAATGAGAGAGGACAGAGGACCTTCAAGATACTGAATAATGAGGAGATGTCATAGTGGCTTTGCAGCTGTTGTGGCTGGAACTTGTGTCATCACACTGCCCATCCTTTGGGTTAGAAATTCCATCATGAAACCCCAACACCAGTGCAGGAGCCATTCATCAACACCAAAAGAATACTTAAAGTGCAGGAGAGTTCTAATTTGTGGTCAGAATATTCTGAGGCTTTTTAAGTAATTTGGTTGAGTGGTTTTCACTGTGACTTCAGCAGAATTTAAAATCAACATGTCACGATTATTTCAAGGCTTAAAATGCTACGGCTGTGAATTACACAACCTAGAATTCCTTGCAAAATGGAAAATCTCCTAGTTTTCAGATTATTTAGCCTGTATTATCACCCAAACCTCCCAATCCTGTACTTTGATAGGAATGTGGATTTATATTGATGTGCAAGAACACAAGAAGGCAACTGCAGCCTTTCCTCTTGCTCTTTGTGGCTTTGATTTCAGCCTGATTTCTCTTCAGCCTGTGAATAGTTGACCAATAATGTGGGGGTTTTTGAAGTACCCAGTTTATCAGAATGGAGGGTTATGCACGAAAACATGGCATGCTTCTGGCATGAAAATAGCTGCTTAATTCCTCCATATACAACCTCTTGCTTTAGCAAAGGATGAAAACGCTCCCTTACCCTCTGGAAATGTTACAGAGCTCCGTGACTTGCTTTACATCCTGCAGCACCTTCCATGTAAGGAACCCAAATGGCTTTTTAATAATATAAGCCTTCTTGCTTTACAGGAACAGTGACTAATGGCTGAGACTATCCCAGTGGGAAGGAAGGAGAAATCAATGATTATTCCTCAGGAATACTGAAGTGCCCCTGGAATAAGCCAACATTCTTCAGTAACGATCACCAGTAACTCTTTATACTCCAACAAACTGTTTCTGTCTATGAAACAAAGTTCTGTTGCTTGTTTTGTATCGTGTCTGAAAAGTGCAAGGAAGAGCTCTTCTGGGAAATAAATAAAAGAAAAATGGCCTTCTCTGGTGTGTTGACTTTGTATGTGAGTGAGAGAGAGAGAGAATGGAAGGAAAGAGCTTCATTTGGAGTAGCCAGCAGCTGGGACCACCTGGGCCACTGGGAGAGCTCCTCAGCAAAGCCAGCCATCGTCTGTTCCTCCCCACTCCTGAGAGCCACCCCCATCCACCATCCAGTTCAAAGAAGCATTCCCACCTCATAAATCACCCACTAGACCCCTGCTGCTTGTGTCGGTGTTTGGAGAGGAATATAAATACTCCTATGTCCTGTTTGTACAGTTGCCCTTTAAAATTGGAATTTTGTCCTCTCAGAAGAGGCAGAATCCAAACGGGTAAATCCAAACTGTGTGATGGATGCAGCAAGGTCCTGCTGTCTCTTGTAGTTTTGGGTCATGGAGTGACCCTGTTTGAAACTTCCCAGGATAGTGGGTGAGTTAAACACATCCTCGTGCCATCTGGCTCTCAGCTTACCCTTTAGGCTGATTGATTTTGCACCTCTCTTCTGTGGGAGAACAGAGAGGTTTCAGTGTCTGGCAATGGGTCACAACTACTTAAAGCTCTTCATTGCCTTGGCAAGACACTGCTCCAGGCAATCCCTTCTTTACATCCACCCCAGTCCTTGAGCTGCCTTGTTGGCACGTTGTCTGCTGCTCTTCCCCTGGCTCAGAAGCTTGTCTGCACTGCTTCTTTACTCAGCACCATTTTCTAGCTATGGAGATGACTCTCGAGGATCTCTTTTCTTTGTCCCACACTTGTGTGTTGTCCATGTAGCACAAGGAGTGAGTGCATGTCTCAGGAGGGAGAGGGAATGGCGTAGGTTGGTGCAGAACTTGCCTTTACTGAAAGCCTGTCGTGTTGCATGGTGAGTGCTGGTGGATGGGAAGGTGACAGAGCAGCTCCTCCTATTTTGCACAGCAAATAGGAGAAAGGAAAACAAGTTGTGCGATGGTTGTTTTTTAAACCGTGCCAGGAAAGGAAGGGGATGGACTGAGGGGTAAGCTGGAGTTCAGAGGGCTTGAGAAACTCCTTATCTTCCAGGCCTGAGGTGTGGGTGCTGCTGCAGCCCTGCATCCCCACCTCTCCTGGGCACTGCTCTGTGGATCCTGCACTCTGGAGGAACATGTTGAGCTGTGCCCAGAGTCAACAGACGCTGAGGAGCTCGCCTGGAGCAAAGGACTTGTGAAATAAAATAGCTCCAGTGCCAGAGCAGCATTAAGATTGTCAGAGCATGATACCATCCAGGACCATTGCTCCAGCATGTCCTTGTTTTTCCACCTCCTCCCTTGCCGGACTGCATTCATCAGTCAGGTCAAAACAGCTTATTGAAAACAGGATATCTTTCTTTCTTCCCAATTTTGAATCATTTTATCCAGCCCCAATTTTTAATTTGAACTATGTACTTTGGAGCCATAGCTCCTCTGTGGTTTGGAAAGGGGTTTTATTGGGTTCTCAGTGTGTGTGCTGCAGTCTGGGAAGCCAGTGGGTTCTGCTGGAGAGAGGAGCCCCAGCCTGGGCAAGACCCAGGACAACCAAAGGCGGTGGCAACGCCGCACATAGCGACTGTCAGCGTGCAGAGAAAGCTTCAGCTCCTGCTCTGTCATTCTGGCTGATGATGAGTTCCATTTTTATTTGGTGTCCCTGGTAACGAGTCATCGTGCCCTCACATGCTCTGCTCCAGCTCAAATGTGACTTCCTAGAGTTAATTCTTACCATGGGCTGCTGTGGCCTGTGATCAGGTGGTTCTTCTGGCCCTGGAACTCAGAGATATCCATTGTAGATATCAATTCCCAGTGTGTCCTTTACTGCCAGAGTGAGAACAATCAGAACAAAGGTGTTCAAGTCAACATGGGTGAGTGTGGAAAAAATGCACAATTCTAAAAGTGGAATTTAAATTTGTCGTTGCTCTTTAAATAGGGTAAAAGCTTAACCTTTTGGTTTTCTTCACAGCTGCCTTGCTTCTTGTTGTCTCTGTTGATATGTATATATATATATATATGTATATGCACATATAACTACCACGTGAAGAGTCTGTATTTGTTTTGCTTTATTTAATTAAAGATGTATTGTCCCAAACCTATTTTTGAACCTGTTCATGTAAGCTGTGCGAAATATCTTCTTGTGAGGACAGGTCTCCTTTTTCCTTCTGTGGGAAGGAGCCTGTACCCTTCTCAGCTGAGGCTGGAGTAGGAATGGTTTCCTGCTGCTTAATTTCTAATTGCATAAATGGAAGGGGGAAAAGTGGAAATTCTAAGTACCAAAAGGCATGTTAAATTTAGTATAATACACTCATCTGGAAACTATCACATTTTTCCCTCTTTCTTAAGCCTGCTGAAATCATTGCTTCGTCTGTGGCGTGATTTGGATCGGGACCAAAAAGTGCAAACAAGATAGGGCTGAAAAAGGCAGGTGTCCCTACCCAAACTTAATGAGACCTTTTAGGAGAGAACTTGTATCCCAATTGTAATTGGAGTATACACTGAGTAAGGAAACCATATCACTACCCAGGAGAAGGGGAAAAAAAAAGAAGCTGTTTGCTGACTAGAACTGGTTTTGAACGTTTAACAACTCCCCAAGTGCTCGACTGACCACAAATCTGCCTCTTTAACAGCTTGATTAGATGTCTGCTGAGGCTTTGAGATGAATAAACAAGTCACGGAAAAGCAGAGACAGCGGGGAAAAAAATATCAAGCTGCTTTTCTATTGTTTATCCGAGTTGTTCATGTTTGATCAAGATACCGTCATTGCTTTGTGTTCCAATCCTGCCTGGAGCCGTGGCCAAGAGCAGGACCTGGCTGTATGTGGTGCTGTACACACAAATAAAAACCAGCCTCTGCCCTGGAGAATTTACAAACTAAACAGATGGGCTGCAGGGAGGTAGGAGGGTTTGTAATTCCCATTTTAGAGATGGGAGAAGCTGCAGGCAAGGTCAGGGATAAGTCGTGCAGGGAATGTGGTGTGCAGCCAGGACTGGAGTCCAGCAGCCCATCCTTCCCAACTGGTTTTTCATGTGGTGGTGGAGTCTCAGGGGAAGGCTGCCCTTCATGGACTGGGAGACTCCAGAAGTGTTTGTGCCACCCTTTGCTATTTTCAAATTGCCCCAAATTCTTACTGGCAAATCCCTGGGAAAGTTAGGAATGATGTTTTACTGTCCAGAGGCTGATATCTCATGGAATCACTAGTAGGTGTAAACCACTGTGATCCTTAATATTGACTTTGGTGACAATCTGAATCTGATAAGGAGAGAAAATACTGAAATATATTCCCAGTCCTTTGTGCCTCATGGACACGGGCACTGCTGTGTTATTAGAACATAAATACAATACCAGGAGAAAGTTAATGCCTTAGTAAATCTACCTTAAATATGAATTTAGGCAACAGATCGAGAAAGAGGGGGGATCAAGGAGACAGCAGCATTCCAGTACCATTGAATCATGGAATGGTTTGGGCTGGAAGAGACCTTAAAGCTCATCCAGTGCCCCCCCTGCCATGGGCAGGGACGCCTTCCACTGTCCCAGGTTGTTCCGAGCCTGGTCCAGCCTGGCCCTGGACACTTCCAGGGATCCAGGGCAGCCACAGCTGCTCTGGGCAGCCTGTGCCAGGGCCTGCCCACCTTCACAGGGAAGAATTTTGCCCAGTATCCAATTTAAACCTACTCTCTTCCAGTTTGAAGCCATTCCCCTTGTCCTGTCGCTCCAGGCCCGTGTCCAAAGTCCCTCTCCAGTAGTGGAAACAGAGCAGTGATGGTGTAGCTCAACTCTTCCAGAGAGTTCACAGGGATGATTCTCCAAAGGAGGAGGAATTGGTTTCCCAGCTGTTTTTCTTGGGTTCCCTCTGAGTTTGGGAGCAATGCAAAATAAATGACAAAGGTGCTGGTTTGCAAATGCAAATAGTGGGTGCACAAGTGGACTGAAGGTGAGAGGTCATTGTGGTGGTGATGTGCCATGAGGTACAGGTGATGCTGCAGCTGGAAGGGAGAGGCTTGTGGAGCTGGGAACCCCTGATCCATGAGTGACCTGCTGTAAAAACCCCATTTTTCAGCAGGTTCTGACCCAGCAAGGCACTGCTGACCCTTCTTTCACTCCGAGCCAGCAGGGTTTGGTACCTACCCCCATACCACACACACCCCCCAGTAAGAAATTAACTTTCTCCTCATCTCCCCCCCCCACTCCTCCCTTTGGAAGTAGGACTGGTGCAAATTTTGGCATGCCAGCTCTGCAGGCAGCTGGATGCAATGTGCACTGTGTCTGTACTGCTCCGAGAGTCCAGCCTATAGCCCACCCACAGTGAAATGCTTAACTGAGATTGAAACTAAATGGGAACATAGTTTATGGAAATTCAGCTGTGGATGGCCGTGCTCTCGTGCCTTCTGGCTGTCAGCACTTTGCTGTACAGCACTGCAGGCTGCTGGAGCTGCATTTTCCTCATGGTGCTGGATACCCACCTCCTGGAGCTTATAAAGATGCTTCGAAAGTTGCTGGTGACTAATAAATCACTCTTCATCTCTAGGCTTTATTGGTGGTGCTTGTAAAGCCTCCAGCTCTGCCTTAGGAGTGGATGCCCCTTCCTGGAAAAGGTCACGCCCTGATCAGTTCAAATTCAGTTCATAAATCATGCAAAGGAGTGTGTTTCTTTTTAGAGGTTTTAGAGGATATTCTTCCTCCCCCTTGGCGCTGCACTTGAAGTTGTTAGCAGTGATAAACAGCTAAACCCAAACCCATTACTGCTCCCCTGAGCTCTGCATTCCCTGTGGATTTGGACTGAAGGACCTGGAGCTGCTGGAGAGAGCCCAGAGGAGGCACCAAGCGTATCAGAGGCAGGGAGCAGCCCCAGTGTGAGGAAAGGCTGGGAGAACTGGGATTGTTCATCCTGGAGAAGAGAAGGCTCCAGGGTGACCTCATTGTGACCTTCCAGTGCCTGAAGGAGCCGACAGGAAAGATGGAGAGAGACTGTGGGCAAGGGCCTGGAGTGCCAGGACAAGGGGACAGGGTTAGATGGGATCTTGGGAAGGAATTCTACCCTGTGAGGGTGGGGAGGCAGTGGTGCAGGTTGCATTTGTAATTTTAACTAATTATCTGGAAGTAAATATAAAAGGGTGGCAGACAACTGCTATTGGTTGGGATGCTGTGTAAGTGAAAAAGAAAGTGAGGCAATATAGATTTTGGCCCAGACAAATGTGAAGTTCAGCATGCAGGTGCAACAAACACCAATAATACTGGAGATGGCACAGCCTGGGGGATTATGGAACCCTGGGAACTGAAGGGATTGCTGCAAACAGGGAGAGGCACTGTGAGAAGCAAGGGCTGGAGGCTGAGGTTTGACCCATGCAGATGAACAGTGAGGCACTGAATTACACACTGGGATGAGCTGGGAGAGCCATGGGAGGATTTTCCAAGTCCCAACGTCTTAAATGGAAGTTACTGAGCTCCACCTGGGAGTGACTGGGTGAAATCAAATGACTGTAACACACATGGATTCAGATCTGATGATCCAACTGTGTTTGTTGGCCATAAATTCTCTGAAACTTGTAAGGCCACAAAGGTTGCCTGCAGAATTCCTGGTCTCTGTCCTGTGGCTTAATCCGGTCTGAACGAAAGGCAGAGTGTTTTTAGCTGGAGGACCCTGCTCGTTAGACACTCCCTGAAGATGTCCCTGGTGTGGACCTCAGAAGGAAGACAACCTATTTCTGTGCTGCTCCTTGCTGCTTTGTTCCTCAGCTCCTCCCTTTTGGACTGTTTTCCTTGGGCTTGTTTGAGGGAATGGTGTGTGCTTCCCTCGCTCCTTTTTCCAGGCACGGGGCCCATTTTTTTGTTCCATTCTCTCTGAAGATGCCATGGTTCCCTAGATAATCTGTCGAGAGATGGGGTATTTCATATGTCAATAAATACATCTTTGGATGGTGGATGGAAGCCTGGGGCTGGAGCTGCAGGAGAGTTATTGGGATGGGAGTGGAGGTGCACTGGGATGGCTGCAGGGAAAGCCCACATTGTCCTGCTGTTTGCACCACAGGCTGGGCAGGCAAAGTGACTGCACTGGCTTCTTTTAAAGGCCTGAGAAATAATTCCTTTAAATCTCTGGGAACATCCTAGCAGGCCACATGCTTGTGGGAGGCTCTAGTTTACTATCTGCAAAGTCATGGATTTTATATCCATATTAGGTATAAATAGAGGTAGGCTGGCAGATAGAGGCAAGGTCACTGTGACTCCTCCGAGCACCGGATGAGCCCACGATTATTTCACTGGGGCTCCACATTTAACTCTTGTCGTGCACTGCAGCAGCCACTGCTGCCAAAATTAAAACCTGAAGGATGCAAAGTTGGTCTAAACACAGATGTCTCAGCCTGTTCAGGGAAGCGTGATAAGCTGAGAACTCATGGCCACTTTCATTTTATTCCTCATCAGTTGCAGTAATAGTCTCAAAAATCCCAATCCTGCTCCAGGGCAGGAGGAGAGGGAGGCAATAAGCAGATTTCTCAGGGTCCCACATTTCTGATGTTATGAGCCAGACCCTTTAAATTATGAAAATCACATTATCACTTTAAGGATAGTATTTGCATTTATATTTTGGAAGGTGGGGGGGACTGTGAGCTGGGGGCTTTAATCTGCTAACAAATGCATATATATTCTTATTTCTTAGTCATCCTAATTCTAAACAACACTGATGCTTGCTGTAGCAGGACTTTGAAAAACTGGCACTTTAAGACCTCTGATTTTGGGTGCTTTTCTTCAAGGCCAGAGAGTTTGTGCATGAGGCTCTTCCCATGTAAGAGCAGTGCAATATTGCTCTGTGAGTCACCCCATTTCAGGCGGGTGCTGGTTTCCTTTCAGTAATGTGCAAAATGTTCCCTGCACACATGTGGATGTTCTAAGTTTGTCCTGCTGGTTGACAGTTTCAAGGAACTCTGGTGCCAGAACTGTCTCTGAACACACACAAGCACCTATTGTGATGAGGCCTGAGCTTGGCTGGGGCCTTCAGGCAGTGCTGCAAGAAAAATAATTAATATAATAAGAGGTTCTGAGTGATTGCAGCAGGGGGAAGTTGTGCAGCAGAGAATAAGATGGTTATCAGAGGGGATTTAACTGGTTGTAATGGAGGTGGAGGAAACTGGTTATTTTTGAAGTAGAAAGAAAAAAAAAAGCTGTTTGAACTCTAGGGACGAGGGCACCTGCAAATGAAGCCCAACAGTTTATTCCTGCCCTGTCTGCTCAGAACTGCCCCTGCAGACACGAACTGAATGCGAGGAGGATCGTGCATGACCTGAGTGCTGGGGAAGCGAGGGAGGGAGGATGGAGGGGCCCGGAGCGCCTGGGAGCGGGGAGTGACTGGGCAAGGTGGAAAACGAGAGATTAAACACACTTGGACTTGCTCAGGGATGGGAGGAGAGCGTTTTCACTGCTGCCCCAGGGCCCCAGAACGCATTGGCACGGCCCTAGAGAGAAACCACTAATCCCAGTGGCCAAGGGGAGGGAACGGGAGTTTCTCGGCAGCCCCCCGTGGAAGGCGAGGCGAGGCCGGGCTGATGGGATTAGAGGAAGCAGCTGGCTCGAGGCGCAGCCTGCAGGAGCTCGCATTCCCGGGGCCGGGAGGAGAGGAGCACCCCGCTGCCCAGCCGCATTCCAGGTCATTTGCTGAGCCCAGATGTTTGCTAATGGGCCCTATGGGAAACCCTTTTCCTTCACTCCTGAGCGGTCCCTGCCAGCCAGGTCTGTCCCCGGGTCTTGCCTTGCAGCCCAAGCCGGCCGGATTCCCTCCAGGGCTGCTGCCTCTCCTCTGCCTGCACGGGGGACCCAGCACACAGCTCCAGGCCGGCTCCTGAACCTGATGGAGGCTGCTGCTCCGCATTCCTGCCGTGGCTGGACCTCCCCTCCAGCCTCCCCTTGCCTCCCTGCACGGTGTGAAGCTCAGTGAGTGCTCCGGGGCTCTGAAGGAGCAGTGGGGGCTGTTGGACCCACGGGCTTTGGGGGAATCTCAGGAAGCAAGAGCCGTGCTTGTAAGGTCAGATTCACCCTTGGCCCAGGTGCTGGGGCTGCACAGATGTGAGGGTTTGTGCTAGCAGCAGTGAGAGGATGTGGTCCTCACACCCTTCCTGCCACCACTGTCCCTCCCTCCACCCACCTGAGGTGGAGATGGGAAATCATCCCTCAGCTTTTTTAGTTGTTAAATCTTTGTCTCTCTCTTCTGGCACGAGTGCTGCTCCATTCACCCAGGGTGTGTATGCCCTTACACGCAGCAGTTTGGGGTCTTGGTATCTTGGAGATGTGTTCTTGTTTACTTAGGAAGCAAAAAGATGGAGTTTAACCCCAGCAGGTGATGGGCTGCTGAGAGAATCATGGAATGGAGTCCCAGAATGGCTTGGGTTGGCACAGACCTTAGAGATCATCTTGCTCCAGCCCCTGCCAAGGGCAGGGAAGCCACTCACACTGAATCAGCTGCTCCAAGCCCCGTCCAGCCTGGCCTTGACCAACTTTGATCCAACCTCCCTCAGAGGGGAGCTGATAAAGAGCTGTCTTTATTTCAGGAACCAGCAGTGCAATTCTGCACCCATTTGCAGATCAGGTGCAGAGGTGCAAGGGGCTGCTCTGACATGGGTGGTCCATGGCAGACCCAGACATCAGGCCCCCAAGTCCCTCATGGGTCATGCAAGGGGCTTTATCCCCTGAGAGCCCTTCCTTGGGCCCTGTGTGCTTCATCTCAGGGATAGTGAACAAAACACCAGTGGGGAGGAGATGGAATTCAGGCCCAGCTGTGGGATATGTGCAGGGCCATTCTCCCCACACTGCAGCCCTTCATGGACACACTCTCTCCCCCCTCATTTCCCACCCACCTTCCCCCCTTGTGTTTTCTAGCATCCCACTGTGGGAGCTTTAGACTCTGCACTGACACAAATAAATGAAATAGTTTTATTTTTAACTTACACATACACCCTTTTAATTCCCACACCCACAGTGCCAGGTCCTGTCCTGACAAGCGGGGAGCCCGTGGCGCTGTGGGCGTTTGTCAGCAGCCCAAAACAGCAACAGTGGGTGAGGAGGGACATCCTGGGTTTCTGCTGTGTCCCAGTGCACAAAGCCTTGGTGTTCCAGTAGCAGGGAAAGGGCTGAGGGGAAGGCATGGGGGAGGTGTGCATGTTTTGGGCACAAAACATCCTGTGCACACATCCTGTGTGTACCTGGTGGAAAACCAGCATGGAATGGGCTGTTGTTGGGGGAGAGCGAGGAGTCGTGTCGCCGTGGGAAAACATCACTGTGCTTTGGCAGAGCTGCCTAGGGACAGGCAGCAAACTCCCCCGAGCCTGAGGGGAGTGGGAGCTGGTAAACAACGGGTGATGTGTGGAGCAAGAGCCTAAAGCTGCTGCTGAAGGCAGAGCCCCTGGCTAGGGAAGAGGGGCTGGCTGCTGAGCTCGGCTCCTTCCCTCCCTGCTCTCCCTCCCTGCGGAGCGGCTGCCTCTGCTCTGTGCCTCAGTCTGTCCAAACGACATCTGCAGGCATCAGGTCATCACTCCTGGTTCTGGCTGTGATATCACATTGCCAAGGAGAAGGGAAAAAGTCTTGGCCTAGGGCTTTGACAGCCTTTCAGCAGCTTCTTTCATCCCCCAGCCAAGCCGCTCTGTCCTACAGCACCTCTGCTTGTTCCTCCTGACACCAGAAAACCTGAACCCTGCTCCTCCTGCCTCCCCACCCCCAGATCCACTGATTGCTGTTTCCCTTTCATGCTGTTTACAGAACTGGAACAGGGATGAATAGTAGGAAGCAGTGAATGAACTGCATGCTGGCTCACAGCTCCTTGCAGAGCAATCACACCCCAGTGCTGAGGATCCCACAAATCCCATCCAAATATTGAACCATGGACCCCAAACACTTGGCTGGATTTCACCACAATGCCCATGGTCTGTTGCTGTGTAGCTGGTTGCATCTACATCTTACTTTTCCTTGTGAGAACTTGCTTCAAAGTCTCAGATGTCTCTTATTTCACTCATATTTTTCAGAATAAAGCAGCCTCCTGGGCAGGAGTTTACTGCTGGTCATGCTGGCCCTGGGGAGCAGGTAGAGCATTGGTCAAAGGCCTGGGTTCAGCAGTGGGTGAAAATGCTGGGAAACCAGATTTTTCGCTCCTGTTGGTGTGTGTGGTCATGGCTAGAGGCAGTTCCTCTTGTTGGCCCTTTTGGAGTTGAGCAGTGCAGTACAGTTCGGGGCTGGGTAGGTTGCATTTAGCAGGGTAAGAAGGTGATGTTGGAAGCAGCTTTTTGCTACCCTGTTTACAAATCCTATTATCCTGGAGCTGGAAGGAACCGGGCAGCAGGAAACCATTCCTTCACTGGCAGCCTGCAGCCTCCTCAGCAAACACCCAGCCCCAAAGCCTCTCCCCACAGCTGCTGCCAGGGCACTGCCAGCACTTCTCCCAGCACAGCTGCTGCTCCTTGCCATCTCCCCTTCCTGCTTCTCTGATCTCTATGCAAATCCTCGCACCAACAGCAGCCAGCAAAACCCAGCCAAGCCTGGCAGGTATCTTTTGATTTGGATAGAGTTTAATGTGGGGGCCTCTTCAGATTAATTGTGCCTTAAAAGAAACAGAGCCCTTCGGTCTCCAGCAATTATCCTATCTGAAAGATGGTTGTGAATGGGGCTTCACTGAGGTGGGGTTTGGCTGTTTTTAATGGGAAAGAAAAAAGAAAAAGAAGAGAAAGAGGAAGGGAAAAGAAATTAAAAGCAAAAGAGAAAACCGTCCTCTCTAGTGCTGGAGAACTTTCCCAAAGTCTTTTCTGGAGCCGGGACTCTGCCCCACGGACTCTCTATCACGAATTATGTTTAAATAAGAGTTGTTGGTGTTCAGTGAGCCCAGTCCAGATTGTTTATGCCACCGCAGGAGCAAGTGCCGGGACATTCCCTTAGGCTCTCCTGGCCGAGAGAGCCCCCTCGTTTTGCACCCGGGCGTTTCCAGCGGGCTCTCCCCGTTAGCTCGAGCACTTGCCGGGGGTTCCAGGGCCCAGGTCGGTGGGTGAGCTCCGTGCCCGGGTTTTTGGGGTCCCGGCTCTCCTCTCCGCGGGGCTCTCGGTGCGCCCGGAGCCCGGCGGGGCGGGCGGGCGCTGCCGCCGCTCCCTCCTCCCGCCGGCCGTCCCTCCCTCCTTTCCCCTCCTCTCCCTTCCCAGCCCGATTGTGCAATCGCGAGCGGCGGGGCCGGCGGCACCGCCCGGAGCCCGGCACCGGGGGGAGGGAGG